>WBMV01002665.1:80370-112529 GCA_013396655.1 Campylorhamphus procurvoides | reverse complement strand
CCTGTCCCCCCTATCCCCCGGTGTCCGGCCCTGCCCGCCCGGCGCTGCCGCAGCGCTCCCCGTGCCCTGCCGTGCCCTCTCCCCTCTCTGCCCTTCCCTCCCCTCTCCCCATGGCACTTTGCCGAGTCTCTCCCCGGCACCCACAGCCCCCCGTGTGTCCCCCCGCAGGTAAGCAGCCCCCTGGCCCCGCCGCTCGGCTGGGTTCTCCTCTCCATCCTCCCCTTCGCTGTCCCTGCACAGCCATCCCCGCTCTCTCTGCAGCACCAGCCCCGCCACCCCCGCCCCGCACCTGCCCTGGGCACCTCCTGCTGTCCCCCCGGGGGGCTTGGTGCCCTCTGCAGGGCTGTGTGCCAGGGCTGGTGCCCCCTGGCCCGAGCAGGGCCCATACGGCTCCCTATGGCCCGGGCACCGAGTGCCAGGCTGGCCGTGGCACAGGGCGATAAGCGGGGCTGGGCGATGGGGTGAGGATGCTCTGGCTGTTTGACAAGAGCTCAGTCCCTTTGGGGTGTGTGTGTGTGCAAATAATGATAATTATTATAATAACGCTAATAAAACAGGAGCATCTCTGCGGGTTGGGGGGGTTGTTTGGGTATCAGAGCCGGTGCTGGCCCTTCTCTAGCACCTTCTACAGCCTTTTGTTTATCGGCCAGTGTCCAGCTGAACGTGCAAGGGCTGGTGCGGGAGTGCAGCGCCCAGTTTGGACTGGGAGGCTGTGCTGGGTTCCACCTTGCCCTCCTCCAGCCCCATGCCCGGCCTGCCGCATGCACTGGTACATTTCCATTCATTTGCCGGGCCCAGCCACATGTCAGCCCCGGCGGCGCTGCGTGGTTTTTTTACCCCGTGGTTTTTAACTGCAGAAGCCGTAGTAGGAGCATCTCACCTGAGTCCTCTAGCGGAGGAAGGCAGCAGCAGTGACATTGCCGCACCAACCCTTCTCTCTCGGGCGAAAACGCTGCGCTTCGGCTTCTCTGTCAGCGTGTCATTTGGATTTTTTTTTTTTCCCCCGTGATTTTGATTTTTGTTTTTCTCTCCCCATCGCTGTACAGTAAGGCAAGAGATGCTTTCACAGCCGTGCTGTTGATGTGGGAGATGCTTTAAGCCGTGCAGGCACTCGGAAGGCAGGGCAGAAAGCGTAGCAAATGTGACATAATAGTGAAGCAGAAACGAGCTGCCTCCTCTCAAAGGATGCCGTGGAGTGCTCTCTGCTGGAAAGGACCTTTGGTTTCCAGGAGCTGGCCGTGGACATGCAAGATAAGCTTTTAGCTCTAAGATGCTCCTAATGGGCATCGATGCACCAGGGATTTAACCTCGGCAAGCTTTGCCTCTTTGAAGTTTGACTCTCCTTCAGATTCTTTCCACATAGATGCACCTTCGGGTGGGTTTTTTTAGCTCTGTGATATGTTAAAATCCGTCAGTTTTGGTTCAGGTGTGCTGTTTTTAAGCTACCCTTGCTGTCAGTAGTAGAGTCTGTCTCTAGGTGCTGCTATTTTTGGGCTGTTGACAGCACACCAGATCTGGGGGATTTTTTTGTGTGCCAGTATTTTGCTGCTCCCGCCTTTCTTGTGGCATGAGAACACTTGGAAAAAACATTTCTCTCGTGGTTTTCTGCCACATGGTGCTGCGGAACCCTGGCGGGAGGGTTACTCTACTGCCCCCCGTGATCCTGACTAATCCTAACTTAAATGAGTCAAAATACAGCACTAACAAACCAGCCTGAAATAGTGAATTGACTGAAGCTTTCCTTCCTGTAGAAGCTGGAGGGGTCACACACAATCCTGAATAATACAGAGCTTTTTCACCCCTTGCTGGTGAAACACCTGGGCAGGTGTTGCCTGTCCTGCTCTGTCAGTGCTGTGTGTCCTGGTGCTCCTTCAGTCTGAGCAAGTGCTGCCTCTTCTCTTGGTGTCTGTGATGCCCTCCCTCACCTGGGACAGCTCCCCTGCCTTCCAAAAAACCAGCAAACCCTTGCCACTTGTCTTTCTTGTCTCGTCCTTAACTTCTCTTGAGTGTAAACCTCAGCCTTGTGGACCTTCCTGGCTCTTTTTGGTGCTTCTGTGGGCTTTCCCTGACCCACAACTGTGTTTTTTAATAGTTACCTTGGCATTCTCCTAGATCTGTGCAGAAGAAAACCCTTCCAGCTCCTTTTGGTTGCTTTAAACCCTGTTGTGCACCAGCACAAACCCTTGGTCCTGCCTGATGATGTTCCTGTGTCTCCTCGTGTCTTGACTCCTCAGAGCCTCTTTGCTTTCCTTTTGTGCCTTAAAAATGTGACACTTTGCGGGGCTGGGAGACAAAAGGGAAAACTTCCACTTCCCAGCTTTGTCACTGGCTGGCTACATGGACTTTCCACAAAAACTCAGGACTTTATTTTGAGTTCAAAGCCAAGCAGCAGCCGCTCTCTGTCCTGGCTTGAGAGGTAATGGACTTGCAGTGGAAATGACATGTTTGTAAATACAGACAGAACCTTTCATTAGCGGAGACCCCAGTGAGTAACTCTTGGGAAAACAACAATAAAGGAACCCTAAAAGCACCCCCAGAATAAATAACAACCCCACTGCTCTGTGGTATTGGCTGTATTTGAAGAGTGAGGGGCTTGTGTTGTGTCTGAGGATGTGGAGGAGATGCTTTGGGATAAGGAAGGTTTGAGGTCAATGAAGCAACAGGAACTTAGGGTGGAAAAGCTGAATTTCACCCACGTGAGGTGTTTTCTCCACTTGAGGGTGCAAATGACAACAGGGTGAGCTTGGGGAGTTTGAGGGCAGGTTTTACTCCTGTTTTCTGCTCTTAGCAACCACAGAACCCCAGGATACACCGAGCTGGAAGGAACCCATGAGCATCAGCCAGTCCTCGTGGGTCATGCCCAGGTGTCTGCAAACACCCCATGGCCTGAGCCAAAGGCTGCACTTGTGGGGAGGACACAGCTCTTCGTGGCCTGAACTTCCCTGCTCATGCCAGGAGATGAGTTTTGAATTATTGCTGACTTTCTCCCAGGAGAGTCATCGTTGGCAGAGCAGGACCCTCAGCACGGAAGGGCTGCAGAAGGAGCAGGAGCTGTGGCTTGCTGGGGAGAGGAGCCTTCCCCTTCCTGCTGGGACTGCCTTGAGAGCCCGGGAAGGAAGTGCAGGGAAAGGCAGGGAAGGAAGGAAGGGCTGGAAATGGCTCCCAACATGTTGCTCCGGTGCTGTTTGGCTGTGTGACCGCAGGGCGGCAATGCCAGACCCTCCAGGGGGACGAACTGGGCATCCCCAGAGCCCCCAGCACAGGCAGGGCACGGCTGGGTTTCCATCTCTGCTGAGCTGGGAAGCCCAGAATGCCGGGTGAGGTTGGAAAAGCTCTCCAGGAGCATCAAGTGCAGCCTTTGATCACCACCTTTGTCAGCCAGAGCAGAGCACAGGGGACACCCGTCCTCAAAGCAACTTTGTGAATGGAACTGGGATGAAGGAACAGTTTGCAAATAATTCTTACATTTTAGAGCATTTCACTAAAAAGGAGGAAGCTTATCAGTATTTTATTAGCACTGTTACATATATATATCACTTCACCTGTAACAAAGGACAAACACATAATATGTGTCATAGTCAGAAACCTAATTAAATTACCTTGTTTCAGCAAGTTCCTGGACTAGGAGACCCATCCACCCACCTCTGCAATCCCAGAGTGGTTTGGGTTGGAAGGAGCCCTAAAGCCCATCCTGTTCCACCCCATGCCATGGGCAGGGACACCTTCCACTAGCCCAGGTTGCTCCAAGCCCTGTCCAACCTGGCCTTGGACACCTCCAAAAAACCTATTAATAGTAATCTTGCACTGAATGTGGGCTCTGCTTTCTACAGACCTGCTCCCACAGCAGAACTTGCCCTCAGCATCTGTTTGTTGCCTTTGGAGTGGGTTGCCACGTCTCAGAAATTCCCTACCTGCCCTGTGGAGATTGGCAGCTATTTTAGGAAAGCCAGAGTAAATGGGCAGTGGTGTTGCTTGACATCCTGACTATTACCCTTAATTGCTGTGTAGGCAGCGGCAGCAATTGGGCTTTTGATGTCTTAGTTGCCAGGAAGGAGGGGGGGAGAATGAAGCAGGAAGATACTGGGTTTATTTTCTTTCCTTTCTGGTGAACCCACCTGTTGTTACAGGGGAATTGTACATTTTCCCCACCCCCTTCCTGCTGAGCAGGTTAAAATTACACTGAAGTTTTCCTCTAATTCCACTGACATTTTTAGAGGCAGTAACAGGCTCTTCACTGGCAGGGGAGGGTCCAGTGGTGCTGGAAAGAAGACCAGAAACTTGGGGCTGAGAGATAAGACTGGAAAACCACAAGATGTGGTGTTTGCTCTCCTGGAAGAGTCTGCTTTTTGTTTTCTGCCTTAAGCCTGCCATAAGAATAACTGGATGTGGATCATGTGATGCAGGCAGCATTGGAGCACGATGCCCTCTTGCCTGCTGGTTGCCATTTTCAGCCTTAAAAAAGGACCATGTTCCAGCCTGAAGGTTTTGCCAGGTGTGGGATACGTGCCTGGCGTGGCTGTGGGAGGAGGGGGAGGATTAATCTCTTCTCCAAAATAATCTGAGCCTAGTTGAAGTTTATAGCAGAGAGTTGTCACTGAGGGAGTTGGGAAAGTTGTGCAAGGTGAGTACTGAGTTTATGGCTGGAATAAGGGACTCAAAAACCTCTTAGTTTAGAGCCTGCAGTGTGAGGACAGAAAATAGGGTTCTCTGGTTGCCCACCCTGAGCCCTGAGGCAGGGCTTTGGGCAGGCCTGTGGTGGAGCTGGCAGGGTTCAGTGGCATTATTTAGTCCCTTTTCAGGGCACAGGAGCAGTGGCTTAACCTTTCAGGTACAACTTCTCTGTGCCCCTGCTAGCTCAGGGACCTCCTTCTCCCTCTGGGTTGTGTGTAGTTCCTGGTGTGTTCACTCTGTGTGTACAGGTGGGTTTATGGTGTGTGGGAACAGGGAGTTGCTTACAAACCTCAGCCTGGAGCAGATTGTCTGTCCTTCCCCTCCTGAAAAAGCAGAGTTGTGCTGAAGTAGCACCAGTGCTCTCCACTGTTGGGAAACCTCTCAGAAATGACTGAGTCCTTTAAAAAAAGGCCCATGACATCACTAAGAATAAGCTGTTGATTCAGCTTATGTGTGCTTGTGTTTTCTTTTTTCTAACCTTTCAGATGCATTTTGCAATGATGGAAGTTCTTGCTTTCTTCACATTTCCTGGTTTCTCCAGTTCCCTCATTCCAGAGCCAGAACACTGGCAATTTCCACCCCAAAAACTGCTTGGTTGGCAGTTGGTGATTATTGATCAATTAACTTACCTTGCTTTTTTTATCTCTGGCCAGAGAAGCTGTGGCTGCCCCTGGATCCCTGGAAGTGTCCCAGGCCAGGTTGGAGCACCCTGGGGTGGTGGGAGGTGTCCCTGCCCATGGCAGGGGTGGCACTGGGTGGGCTTTGGGGTCCCTTCCAACCCAAACCATTCTCCAGTGTCCATTCTGTGGATGAGCTGATAAGAAAGTGAAAGGGAGGGGAAATAAAAGCAAGGAGAGGGATGCAAAATAGACTTAATTACGTGGATGTGGAGCAGGAAAGATGGGAAGTAAATATGTGGAAGATGTAAGTGAGGGACCTGCACTGTGGGAGGGAGCTCTGGGGCAAATGTTGGTGCTAGAGATTCCAAAGAAAATTCCTCACCCTGGGGAGGAGAAGGGCAGGAAAGGAGTAGATGGTGTAAAGGAGGAGTCAGGAACTGCCTAAGAACTGTTGTTCTGCTCTTTGTTAGTCCTGGCTTGTCCCTGTGTTCAGTTACCCAGGTATCTATGGAATAATAGTTAAAATACATGCAGAGTATGGATATAGGAGGGGAATGTGTTCAGTGGAGTGGATGTGTTTGGGACTGTCAGAAAAATAATGTTTGGTGGCTTTTAATATAGATAATTGCAAAGTTTGGTGTAGAAGAGTTGGTTTATAACCAGCATAACTTCACTGAACCCTCGTTTTGCTGCCTGAAGATCCCCAAAAAGGATCAGAAGTCTCGCAAGAGGAAGCTTGGAGGGCCTCAGACTTAAATTCTGGGAGTATGAATCCCCCTGAACCTTCTGTCTCACCTCTCCACAAAACCTGTGATGCTTTATATTCTTGGAAAGGTTGTGGACAGCCATAAATGTGAGGGGAACTTGGGGGAGTCCTAAAGAAGCTTGATAAGTCTGGTTGAATTTCTTCATTCCTCTAGGAAGAATTTCTTCCTAGGATTTTGCCCAGTGACAGTGGCATTACTTCTTCCTCATTCTCCAAGTCTTCTGAAGCCAAAATTCTCTTCAAAGGGGGCAAAATCCCGTTTTTTTTGCTAGGAGTGTGCCAGTTACTGCTGCATGGGGATACCCACCAGGTGAGCCCAGCTTTGAGCTGAAGTGAAGGGGCATCTTCAGTAGTGGTAGAGATCAGCCCTTCCTGATATGTACCTTTCTCAGGTGATTATTGGAGGTTTGTCCTCTGTCCCCAGGGCTAAAGTGCTCCCAAAGCCACTCCAAAAATCAAATCCTGGTGTGTTTAGGCTTGTCTTGCTGTTGCTCTTGTGACCAAGTCATTCATCCCATGAATTCGTACCAGTGTGGCAGTGAAATTGTTTGTGTTTGGGAACTTCAGGTGGCCAGAAGAAGGAATTGGAGCCTCTGGGCTCAGTGTCCCTCTGCCCCTTCCAGCTGAGCCTGTCCTGAGGTGCTGACCTGGCAGGGAACACCCACAATGATGCTGCACGATCCCACACTCTCCTGGTTTTTGGAACAAAACCCCCTTCCCACTTGCTTTAGAGTGATTTGCTTGCCCTCTTGTGCCCTTAATTCCTGTTGAACCTTCTCAATTCCCTCTCCTGCTTCCAGGTCCTGTGTGGCAGGACCAGCTTAAGCTCATGACTCATTTTAAGGCCTGATGAAGATGCTGCCTTGGGTCTAGGTGGGCATGGAGAAGACAGGCTGGCTGGGTGGTGTCTCTGCATTTCAACCAAAAAAAAGGCACTTTCTCTCCCCTTTTTCCTGTCCCCTTCCCCTTTAGGTGCTTTGGGAAGAGCAGTGGGAGCAAATGAAGTCTGTTATTCCTGCCAGAGTGCTGGGAACTGACTCATGGCCAAGGTGACCATCCCACTGGGAATGCCACAGGCCACACCAGGTGGCTTTGGGGCACTGCTGGTGATGGAAGACATTCCATCTCCCTCTTGCTCTGCACTTCAGCAGGACTGTGTCTTCTCCTGTGTTTTTGGAGTGTTGAAGCATCTTCCTTCTGCCTTCTCCCCCCCCTCTTGATTTGGGACACTGAATAGGTGGTGTGTGCTTGGGATGGGGGGGAATGGTTTAAAAACCCCTCAAAATGGCAATGAAACTGCTCTCCTGCTCTCACAGTGTCAGTCCCAGTGCCCTTCAGGTGGCCTCACCTTGCTCCAGCTGCTCCTCCTGCAGGTGTCCCCTGGACATGCCATTCCTGGCTGGCACGTGCAGGGCACTTCTCTGTTCCTTTTGCCCTGGGGTTACTCCTTTCTCTCCCATCTCCCCCAGCAGTTCTTTAGAAAAGGGTCAAGAAGAATTCATGGTGGGACAAGCTGCTTTTTCTGGTGTTGTGCTGAAATGAAGACCAGAACTGGAGCAATGCCTGAACCCCCAAGCCAAAACCAGCTCATTTCGTGTTTGTAGCAACTCCTTGGAGTGGGTGACTTGAGCCTTGCCCCTCCAGTGGGGCCTTCTATGGCAGTGCTGCTTTGTGGGGTTGGCTGTGTGGCATCTGTGCCCCCCAGGGCATGGCAGGGGTGGTGGCACAGCCCAGGTTGATGGCCAGGTTAATGGGGTGACCTGGGATGTGGTGCTCTCCTCCTGCAGCCCCTGGAGCTGCTGGAAAGGCCAGTCCCCCTCAACTCAAGGTATTGATTAGATGCTCCAGCTCAGCCCCTGAGCTCTCCTGCTTCCCAAGACATCCCTGGTGTGTCTCAGGTGGGGTTCCTGCCCCAGCTCCTGCCCTCAAACTGCTGGCCTGGATGTCGAGGGATTTGTTTTGCAGCTGCCAAGGATGGTCCCTGCCTTCTCAAGGGCATGGACTACATAAATAGTGGTGGATCGGGTACTCCACAAAGAGCTTTTGTGCTCTTTATTTTTCCTTCTGTTCTAGAGCTTTTCCTCCCTTTTTTGTTTAGTTTTTCCTGAGACAGCCTTGTGGACAGGTAGGAACTCCCTCATGTGTCCAGGCAGTCCAGACAACACGCTCCAGGGGTTGGATGTTGTAGAGACCCCACTCAGGGCACCAGACTTGTATTATTTATTCCTTTTTCTGTGAGAGAGAGTATTTCCTAGGCAGGTGTTGAGCCTGGTGGTCTGGACACATTTCTTTCAAGCAGAAGAGTTGCTCAGAGGTAAAATGCTCCAGGTAGGAGTTAAAATACTCCGGGGTGAAGTAGGTGGGGAGGCAAAACGCCGTTTCCAATCAAAGGTCTGTGGACAAAGTCAAATTCTTAATGTGCTTTATGATAGCAGTGGGCACCCCTGTGGATCTGTGGGCACCCCTGTGGATCTGTGGGCATCTGCATCCTCAAATTAGCCTGAAAACACTGGGCTTGATGGAGAAGAAAGGGAAGAACCGAGACACTTCCCATCTGAGGGGACGGCGACTGAGCTGAGAACAAATAGTTGCTTCAGGGCTGGAGCAGTTTGGTCCTGGCATGTTTTAAACCCTGTTTTATTAGAAGAGCGCTGTGGAGAAAGTTTTCCTTTCAAACAATCCTGCAAATTTCTCCTAAAAATCCCACCCTGAGTCTGCTTCACATTATGTGATACCTCTCCAGGGAACTGCTTGGGACTTTTTTTTTTGCTTTAAAGAAGAGGAGAAACATCAGAATTGTTTCCCCAGAGCTGCAGCCTCTATCTCCAGACGAGAGGGAAGCACATTGTTTGGTGTCTTTGATATAATCCAGCCAGAAAACAGCCGGAGGGGAGAAAAAGTTCCCAGTCCTTGGCAGCAGAGCTGTCTTTCTGTCTGTTTTTTTTTCTCATTTTCTCTCAGTGCCACAATGTTCACTGTTCTAATAACTGGAGATGAAACTCACATGGGGCATCTCCAAAGTCCTTTGTAAGACTCGAGGTCAAACCTTGCTGAAAGTTCAGAGGGACGAGTCTCATTTTCCTAATGAAGGAAAAAAAAAAAAAGAGTTCCAGGGTTATTTTAGAATTAGGTCTAAGAAACTGGTACAAGAAGCTACTTCAGGGCTGTAATTGAGTAGCAGTGCAGCAGGTTTGTGGAGGCTGCTGGAAACTTCCCAGCTGAACCCTGCGAAATTCGGGTTACAAAGGTGATGGGTCACGTCTCTTGGTCAGAGCTCTGGACGTGCCTTCCCATGGGAAACGCTTGAGGAAGTTCCACCTCTTGCTCATCTTGGTTAGAACTGAGCCTGTTGTGGTTGGGGAAGTGTCTTAATTGAGGAATGTCACAATTTATTCGAGGGCAGCTGCATTTAATACTGACACATTTGGAGTCTTAGCATTGCAGGGTGGTTTGGGTTGGGAGGGATCTTAAGTCTTGTTCCACCTCCTGCCATGGACAGGGACACCTTCCCCTAGCCCAGGTGGCACCAAGCCCTGTCCAGCCTGGCCTTGGACACTTCCAGGGATGGGGGAGCACATCTGGTAGCAAAAAGAACTAATTTTAATAACGTTTTTGTGATTTTTTCCTATTCCTGTGTGGGATATTTTTGCCAGGTCACTGCTGAACCTGCAGGGAAGGTGGTGGGAGGTGAACTCGGGTTTGAGTTGGACACTTCTCAATAACAACACAACAGAAGAGGGAAAACACCAATGATTGCTGTTCCTTTATCTTGCTGTTCTTCTCATTTTCTCTATAGTAGTTTTCATTGTGTCTGAGTACAATCTCCCCTCCCTTGTCCTTAAATATTTATAGTTTTGACATAGTTGAAAATTTAGCTAAATCCAGTGGAAGACACAACACTCTTGGAGTGCTTAAAGGCCAGACTAGGAAGGACATCAGACTCGTCTCTGGTTGCGTCGTGATGTGGAGTGTTTATGGCTTTGGGTTGGATGAAGCCAACAGAGCATTTAACTACTCCTGGACTCATGGGTGGGGAGAAGAAGAAGTTCTTCTCTGGAAGAACTGAAAGCACATCTGTGCTTTGAGGCTTAGGAGAAATGAGAAATTTGGCTCCCTGCTCTGATCAGCCCATTTTGTGCCACGTCTCTTGTCATTGGCTGGAATTCCAGCACAAGGAATATCCCTGTTTCTGTGGGTGGGGGGGACCCTCATGTATTCTTTTATTATATATATTCATATTACATATATTAGCAAATATTATATATTTACTGTGTGTTTTAGTCTATGTTTTTATTATGTATTTTACGATGCTTCTATTTCTAGTATTTGCGTTATGTTTTCATCGTACATTTTTAATGATTTCTCTTTTAATTATATATATTTTGTATTCTATGTGGGTTTTGATTCTGAACTTCTGCTGAAACGCAGCCACATGGCATGAATGACACAGTTGTGAATTTCTCCTTAAGGCTGGAATTGTGCTTTTTGGGGCTCTCTTGTTAAATCACCTGAGAAGCACCATCGGTGCCTCCAACACCAAGGGTCAAAGTGTGTGTTTCCAGCCTTACCCATCTTGGAACTTGCTGTATTTACTCTTCAAACACAAGGAATATGTTACAGGGGTGCTAAACAAGAAACCAGCCCAATATTAGAGGGTGTTATCTGGCTCTTTGTATTAATCATTAATTAATGGGGAAATGAGAACCTCAGCCAGAGCACTCGTGCCAGTGGAGCCCTGTGAGACTGCTGGATCCTGTGGGCAGGGACGACATCCAGGGCTTTGGGGGTTCCTGTGTCCACATTGCCATTGCCAGAGGGTGGGAAGGAGGAGAGGACTCAGACCCTGTTCCTTATTCTCTGTCATCATCTTGACTGCTAAAGCTTTGTTGTTCTGATCTTGAGCCTAAACCTGTTCTGTGCTTTGCTCTCCCCTTCCCTTCCTTGCCCAGGGTAGAAACAGAAGGATCCCGTGTCTGGCACTCCCTAAACCCATCAGAAGGGCTTGGGTTGGTGGATGAGGTCCTGGCACAGGTTGGGCAGAGAAGCTGTGGCTGCCCCTGGATCCCTGGCAGTGTCCCAGGCCAGGTTGGACGGGGCTTGGAGCACCCTGGGCTGGTGGGAGGTGTCCCTGCCTATGGCAGGGGGGACACTGGATGGGCTTTGAGATCCCTTCCCAAACCATTCCATGATATCTTCCAAGGCAGAAACAGGAGATGGGAGCATCCCATCTCCAGGACAGAGGTCGGGGCCAAGGTGTCCTTCAGTGCCCCTTCCTCTCCCAACTTCTCCAGCTCTACCAGCAAGCCTTTATTGTCCCCTCCACTTCTGGCTCTTCAATCCCACTTGCCTAAATGAATTTTGGTCCCTGACATGCTTTGGGATAACATCAGGTGGGACTGGGGCCTCAAGAAGAGAGGAGCAGGGGATGCTTTACCTTCACACCTCCTGCCTTTGATGGTGGTGAGGCTCTCCATGGCTGGATGCAGATGGATGCTGGGAACATCCAACAGCGACTGCTACCAGAATCCATCCCTCTTATGCCTGGGGTGCTCCCAAAAACTCCAAAGGCCCAATCCCAGCAGAACTACCTCGAGTGGGTTGTCAGGCAGGGTTTTGCTTCTGCCACTTGCTTGAAGAGGACTTTTTCTTCCCTTGGTTCCCATGGGATATGCAGGAAGAGCTTTCCAAGTGAGGCATGAGCGTGACCCTGTGATTGTACCCCAAACCTCATGTCAAACCCATGGAATAACCTCCATTCCCCAGCTGGTTTTCAATTTCTGGGGTTTTTTGATGGTGTTGTGACCTCACTTGGACTTTTTTTAGCTCTAGCAGCCGGTGCATCCATGTGGTGCTGGGATCTGTCAGGTTGTGTGGGGAGCAGTGCTAGAGCCATGCAGGGAGGGACTGGCCAGGTCTGAGCTCCAGAGAGGCTGTCACTTGTTGGGTTATTTTAACTTTATTTTCCTAAGATTTCTTGAAAGAGGAAAACCTGTTCAGTGGCTTGAGAATTAGACTTGTGAGGGACTGGAGTGATGAAAAATGAAACGTATTTGTGTTCCTTGCCTTGTTGTGGGGAATTCGGGTCCTTCAGTACTCCCCAATTGCTGCGTCTCCGAAGGTACTTGTAAGCATTGAAGGTGACCTGTCAAAAGGCTTTGCTACTTGGTTCTACAAGTGTGAAATGATGACTGTTATGGATTGTATAAATACAGCAGGAAGTATAAAGGGGGAAAAATCTGTGGTGTTCAGTCATTGTTTTGCTACACTTCAAATTTTTTCTCATTACTTCATGAAATTCCTCTCTAATTCAATCTTTGTCTTTTGTCTTTGCTGCCTTGCAGGGTTGGTACAGTAGGCCTCACTAAACTTAGCTGCAACTAAGAATTTCTCCTACATCAACTGAGTTAAGGCTGATGCTCTTGTGGAATGTGGATTAAAAGTGCGTGCTAAGTTCCAAATTCCCAGTTGAGAAGCGGAGAAAGTAAATGTACCACTGCCACCAGCATCAGGACAGCAAACCAAGGGACAAAGAATTTGAGCCGCAGTGTTGCTATTTGTTAACTGGTTCACGTGTTGCTTAAGAGACGTTGGCTGGGGGGCGAGAAGTGGACGCCAGCTGGTTACACAATGAGGGCTGCTTTGGAGACAGCAGACATTGCCATTGTGGCCCTGTACTTCGTGCTGGTAATGTGCATAGGTTTCTTTGCCATGTGGAAATACAATCGGAGCACCGTGAGTGGCTACTTTTTGGCAGGGCGTTCTATGACCTGGGTAGCGATCGGTGCCTCTTTGTTTGTGAGCAATATTGGAAGTGAACATTTCATTGGGCTCGCAGGATCTGGAGCGGCGAGTGGATTTGCCGTAGGTGCGTGGGAGTTCAACGCCTTAATGCTTTTGCAGCTTTTGGGATGGGTCTTCGTCCCAGTCTACATCCGGTCGGGAGTGTACACCATGCCCGAATACTTGTCCAAGCGTTTTGGAGGGCATAGAATTCAAATCTATTTTGCAGCGTTGTCTCTAATTCTTTATATCTTCACCAAGCTCTCGGTTGACTTGTATTCGGGGGCGCTTTTTATCCAAGAGTCGCTAGGTTGGAACCTCTATTTGTCGGTTATCCTCCTGATTGGAATGACGGCGCTCTTGACTGTGACCGGAGGGCTGGTGGCCGTCATCTACACAGACACCCTGCAGGCCCTGCTTATGATTATCGGTGCCCTCACGCTCATGATCATAAGTATCACGGAGGTCGGTGGGTTTGAAGAAGTCAAGAGGAGGTACATGTTGGCGACGCCAAATATCACGTCCATCCTGTTAACCTACAACATTTCCAACACCAACTCCTGCAACGTCGACCCAAAGCCCGACGCTCTTAAAATGCTGCGCGAGCCGACGGACGAGGACATTCCCTGGCCCGGGTTCCTGCTGGGCCAGACCCCGGCCTCCGTGTGGTACTGGTGTGCCGACCAGGTCATTGTGCAGAGAGTCCTGGCCGCCAAAAACATCGCTCACGCCAAAGGCTCCACCCTGATGGCGGGTTTCCTGAAGCTGCTGCCCATGTTCATCATCGTCGTGCCGGGGATGATCTCGCGCATCCTCTTTGCGGACGACATCGCCTGCATCAACCCCGAGCACTGCTTCCAGGTGTGCGGCAGCAGAGCCGGCTGCTCCAACATCGCCTACCCGCGCCTGGTGATGAAGCTGGTGCCCGTGGGGCTGCGGGGCCTCATGATGGCCGTGATGATCGCCGCCCTCATGAGCGACCTGGACTCCATCTTCAACAGCGCCAGCACCATCTTCACGCTCGACGTCTACAAGCTCATCCGGAAGAGCGCCACGTCCCGGGAGCTGATGATCGTCGGGAGGGTCTTCGTGGCCTTCATGGTGGTGATCAGCATCGCCTGGGTGCCCATCATCGTGGAGATGCAAGGGGGCCAGATGTACCTGTACATCCAGGAGGTCGCAGACTACCTGACGCCGCCGGTGGCCGCCCTGTTCCTCATGGGGATCTTTTGGAAGCGCTGCAATGAGCAGGGCGCTTTCTACGGCGGCATGGCCGGCTTCGTGCTCGGCGCCATCCGCCTGATCCTGGCGTTTATTTACCGCGCCCCGGAGTGCAACCAGCCGGACACGAGGCCGGGCTTCATCAAAAACATCCATTACATGTACGTGGCCACGGCCCTGTTCTGGATCACCGGCATTGTGACCTTCGTGGTCAGCCTGCTCACCCCTCCGCCCACCAAGGAGCAGGTCCGGACCACGACCTTCTGGGCCGTGAAGAACAGGAGCGTCAAGGAGCCGGCGGCCAAGGGCGAGCTCTACAAGGCGCAGGAGAAGAGCATCCTCAAGTGCAACGAGAACGCCAACCACATCATTCCCAACGGCAAATCCGAGGAGAACCTTAAAAATCTCAAGCCGGAGGATATCAACCTGCTGGTGACCTGCAGAGACGACAGCAACCCGGTGATCTCGGTGAGCCACTCCGAAGTCGAGACGCCGGTGGATTGTTACTCCAACGGCCAGGCGGCGTTGATGGGGGAGAAGAAGCACGAGGAGGAGACTGAGGACGGAGAGAGACATTTGAAATTCATAGACTGGTTCTGTGGCTTTAAAAGTAAAACCATGACCAAGAGAGCTGTTCGGGAGGTCGAGGAAGAGACTGTTTGTTTACAAATGCTGGAAGAGACTCCAAAAGTTAAACTATTACTAAATACTGGACTGGTCTGTGTGTGTTCGCTTGGAATATTCATGTTTGTCTACTTCTCTTTGTGAGTGAATAGTGAACTTTTAAGGGTATGGCTGAACATACAGAAGTTGATACAGGTCTCTGGAGATTGGTTTTGGTTTTTTTTTTTTTTCCTTTTTTCGTTATTTTGAATTTCAAACAACATAACCACAACCCAGGCATTGTTTACGCTATAATTGTAAGATCAACTCAGCTTTAGCCTATTTCCAGACCATTTGAGACGTGTTGTCCTCTCTCTGCTCAGAGCAGAACCTGTCCTGTGGTGGCTTTTATTTTTTTTTTGCCTTTTTGTGTGATTTTTTTTTGTTTTGTTTGGTTTTGTTCCATTTGTAGCACTAACCTTTTGTTTTTACGTGTATAAATATACCAAAGGCAGGCAGGTGGCTGTGTTTGAAGTTGGGCAGTTCCAGCTCAGTCAGCATTAAGTGAAGATAACGAGTAATCATTTACCAGTGTGGAAAATCCAAGTGATTAAAGCTGTCTCAGAAGGTTTTTAATGTAGAGCTGTGAAGCACATCCTGTACAACAACTGTATCACCTTGGCCAACTTCTTCATTTTGCTTATTACTTCTAGCTGGTTGTTTGTTTTTTTTCAGTTTCTCTTTTTTTTTTAATGGCAACAACAGGGACTTCTTTTGTCTCATAGCACTTAAAACATGATAGTTGTTAGTACTTTGTCTCTTTTTTTTCTTTTTTTAAGATTTTCATTCTTTTAATGCGAGTTCCAGTACTGAAAAATTGCTGTGTTTGAGGAAAACAGAACCAAACAACAAACCAAACCAAAAATAAGCCTGGACATGACCAACTGTCCTTGGGGGGAGAAGGAAAAATAAATACTCTTTATTTGGGTTTTGTATTGAAAATGAATCATCAGGGTTGGAAGGGCCCTCTGGAGATGACCCAGTCCACCCTCCTGCCCAGGCAGGGTCACCTGGAGCAGGTGACACAGGAACACCTCCAGGTGGGTCTGGAATGTCTCCAGAGAGGGAGAACCCACACCTTCCCTGGGCAGCTGTTCCAGTGCTTTGCCACCTCTGTGGAAGAATGTTCTTCCTCATGGTGAGGTGAAATGCGCATTCTCATTTATGGCCATCAGACCAGGAAGAAAATTTCAGCCTCGTCAGTATCCAAACCTTTAGGACATGGTTGGGATTAGCCTCTCTGTAGGGAAAAATCTGTTTGGAGCTTCTCCCAGGTGGGTAGAAGAGCCATGAGAGGATTTGGATGTCTTGAATTTGTTTTTCACACTGGAGAAGGACTGTTGTCCCATGCTGTGCTTCCCTGGAGGGATCTCCCCCCAGCCCTGGTGCTGCTGCAGATGGAGTCAGTGAGGGGAGGAGGACAAGAGAAAGGGGAGGTGGGGGAGAGAGGTGAAAGTGCTCCTTATTTTCCAGAGTCCTCTTGCCTCATGTTTTCTCCCATTTCTCCTTTCACCCTGTTAGGCCTCCTTTTTTTTTGGGGTGGGGGGAATCCCAGAATGATTGAGGTTGGAAAAGCCCTCCCAGCCCATGGAGTCCACCTTGTCCTCCAGCCCAGAGCACTGAGTGCCACGGCCAGTCCTGCCTTGGGCACCTCCAGGGATGGTGATTCCAGCTCCCTGAGCAGCCCATTCCAATATCCAATGACCTTTTCTGCGAAGAAATTCCTCCTGATTCTTCCAACCTAAACCTCTCTCCACTAAACAACACCCGAGGGATTCTGTGTCAGGAGATTCCCACCACAATCTGTGTCAGGAATCGAGGTCTGCCCTCGTGATTCCTCCAGGAAAGTTCAGTTTCTGCCACACAATTAGTAGGTCTGGAGATGCTGGGGCTGGTTCCTTCTGAGGGCTGAATCCCGAGGTAGGGATGAGCCCTTCCCAGGTGTGCAGGACGTGTGAGCAGCACGTGATGCTCAGCAGACCAGAAGTGTCAGACCTTGGTCCATGTCCCCCTTGGGCCCATTTTTGGGTGCAGAGCTCCCAGTGTGTGGCTGCACTTCCAGTGTGACCCCCCACCATGCTCCAGGACAGAGTGGTCATATCCAGGCTTTCCATGGAAATAATTCCTCTGCTCCCGAGCTTACTGGGGACTTGGGAGAGAACAAACTGGCTGGGCCAAAACCTGTCTGAGGGACCATCAATTCAAGGGTCCAGCAAGGTTTCCTTGGCACAGAAACAAGAACCAGTTCCTCTGAAATCATGTCGTAGAGCTGAAACACAAACAGGAACCAATTCCTCTGAAATCATGTCGTAGAGCTCAAACACAAACAGGAACCAATTCCTCTGAAATCATGTCGTAGAGCTCAAACACAAACAGGAACCAATTCCTCTGAAATCATGTCGTAGATCTGAAACACAAGAACCAGTTCCTCTGAAATCATGTTGTTGAGCTGAAATACAAGAACCAGTTCCTCTGAAATCATGTTGTAGAGCTGAAATACAAGAACCAGTTCCTCTGAAATCATGTTTTAGAGCTGAAACACAAGAACCAGTTCCTCTGAAATCATGTCGTAGAGCTGAAATACAAGAACCAGTTCCTCTGAAATCATGTTTTAGAGCTGAAACAGAAACGAGAACCAGTTCCTCTGAAATCATGTCGTAGAGCTGAGACACAAACAAGAACCAGTTCCTCTGGAGGGATCTCTAGAGCTGAAATTTGAGTTAATCCTGCCTTTGAGTGCTGGAGGAGGTTTCATCTTCAGCACGGTGGTGCCATAGCCTATCCATACTTAGTCGCTCATGGCTCTGTTTGCAGATGAAATGGTTCAATTCCATCCATTTGTAGATGAAATGGTTCAGTTCCATCCATTTGCAGATGAAATGGTTCAATTCCANGAAATGGTTCAATTCCATCCATTTGTAGATGAAATGGTTCAATTCCATCCGTTTGCAAAGGAGATGGTTCAGTTCCATCCGTCTGCAGATGAAATGGTTCAATTCCATCCGTCTGCAGATGAAATGGTTCAATTCCATCCGTCTGCAGATGAAATGATTCAATTCCATCCATTTGTAGATGAAATGGTTCAGTTCCATCCATCTGCAGATGAAATGATTCAATTCCATCCATTTGTAGATGAAATGGTTCAATTCCATCCGTCTGCAGATGAAATGATTCAATTCCATCCGTTTGCAAAGGAGATGGTTCAATTCCATCCATTTGTAGATGAAATGGTTCAATTCCATCCATTTGTAGATGAAATGGTTCAATTCCATCCGTTTGCAGATGAAATGGTTCAATTCCATCCATTTCTGTGGGTGCGTTTTTGTCAGTTTTGGTGGTGTTTTTACATCGACTGAACCTCATCCATTCCGGAACTCTGAACAGAGGCTGAGATGCCCCACTTGCCTCCACTTGGCTTAGTTGTTGCTGCTGGAAGTTGACCACCCTGAGGTGGGAAGGCTGGGATGTGGTTGCAATACTTGTGGGAGAGCCCCCACACCTGATCTCGCTGTACGGCAAGACACGTTCTCTTAGATTTGTGTGGCTGGTTTCCTTCAGCAAAGTGCTTTGGATCCTTTTCCATGGTGAGATGCTGGTGTGTTCACTGGTGGCATCTCAGGTCACCTCGTGGGTGGGCTGAGCTGGGGAAGGCGAGAGGGCGCACAGAGCGGTGGGTTTTTTGTCCGGGGGATAAAAACAACGTCGGGCAACGTTTCATCTCAGCGGGGTGGAACACAACAACTTGTGGAGGGCGAAGATAAGCCTCAGCCCTACAGTGTCCTCCTGCAAAGGCTGGGATGTGGCTGGCACGCCTCCCTTGGCACGGGGGCACAGCCTGGAGGAGCTCGGTGTGAGTTTTCCGGAGCGGCTGGCGCTTGGCTCTTCCCTTTGCTCTCAGTGTTAACAAATGCTTTGCCACAGCCTCTTAAGCCAGGTTTGCTCAGGGACCCTTCGGCTTGGCTGCCACGGCCTCACCTCTGCTCGCTTTTCTTTCCCAGGGTGCCTTAAAAGGTTGGCAAGTTGAAGGCACAGCCCTTGTGGCCACCCGAGGAGGGCTTTGCTTCCAATGGCTTTTCCCTGCTTGTCGGAGCTCCTCTTTGCCTCCCCCAAAGAACGTGCTGGGCAAGGAGGACGCTGTCATCGCCAGGTGTCCTGCTCAGTGTCACCACCATCCACAGCGAAGTCACCCCTTGGTGGTGGAATCGAGTCCTCCACAAACACTGAGCCTGAGATGCTCCATCTCCCAGTGAAAACATTGTCCCTTTGCCCAAACTAACGAGTTGCCACGTTAATCACGGGGATAATTGGCATCATTTATTCCTTCCTAAATGAATACTCTGCATCCCCCCCCGTCTTTGGACCAGTTATTGTGAAGAAGCTTTCAAGCAAATTATTTCTCCAGGTTTTTTTCCCTCTTCAGGCTAAAGATGTGGGTTTATTTCTTCTTTTCGTGGCGTAGAGCTCGTAGAACCTGCTGATGTTCTTCGCTGCAAAAAACCACTTAATTAAAGGCCTTTCTTGTCAAAAAGAGCTGTATTGATAAGGCTTCAAGCAAGCTGTGCCTGGTGGTGCCTCACCCTGTGGATGGACCTGGGGAGAAGTTGCTTGAGGGGTTTTTATAGCGTAAACATGCCTTTGCTAATCATGGAAGGTGGTCAGGAATTGGGGTTGGAACACCAGTTTTTGGGGCTGGTAAAATTCCAAAGGCTTTTTTTCCCCGAATGGACAATCAAGCTCCATAAATCTTGTGGCCTCCTCCTCCTCTTGGGTGGGCCTTGGTGGTGGTGCAGGAGGAGATGCAGGAGGACACTTGGCTTTTGTCTTGGTTTATTTATTGCCTTGAGCTGAGAATGACAGGCTGGAAAAACTGATTGTTTGGAATGACAGCTTTTTTTTTTCTTGTTACTTCCCATAACTTATTTTTTTTTCTGTTAAGATATTTGAATTTTCTCCCAGAAATGATTGAAGCCTTTTATTTAACAAATAAATAAATAAAAAAAAATTAAAAAAAAAAGGGAAAGGGCTTCTTGAGAGCTTTCTGGTAACTTTTGGGAGACTGTTCTTATTTAAGTTTTTTTTTTAAATTTGATGCTTTTCTCTGCCAAAGTTTAAGGGTTTTTTTTTTGTCGGGTTGGGTTTTTTTTGTAATTTTTCCTGGTAGCTTTTCCTAGGAGGAAACCGTGGGAGATTGTAAGAAATAGCAATGGCCTTCAGTATATATTGTATTCTGTATTTTCCCTTCTCTTCTTCTGTGTTCCCTGATCCCAGAAGGGCCAACATGAGACTTGTGATAGAGGGCCGAGCTCCTTGCCCAGCTCAGTGCAGAGGGCACGGCCAGCCCGGGGGCTCGGAAGATGCTTTCGACTTTAAAACAGCTTTATTTTTTTGATATATCTATTTTTTTAAATCCTAAGATAGAGGAGGTGTTGGGAGACGCTCCCTTTCAGAGAACAGGATACATGGAAGAAGCTGGAGCTGCCGAGCTCCGGCTTTTTTGAGGAAATCTTTGGATTTAGCTTGTACAGCGAAGCAAAATTACTCATCTGTTAATTTGGTATATTCTGTATGTTCTGTGCCCTTAAATGTAATTGTTTTGAAAAGAAAACTAACCTTGTCATGTGATGTTAAAAAGCAGATTCCTGTGCAATGTTTTAATTTTTTTCTTGTTTTCTTTTTTAAAGAGAAAAAAACTGTTTGTATATAATCAATGGTTTAATGTGCTTTAATTGGCCTAAGGTAAAGAGTAGTCCTAGAATGTAAACATATATAATTAGGATTTCTGATTTCACTGTGAGATCTCTGAACTCTCTTGGTTGTTTTTGGGGGAAGGGGGTTATTTTTTGGGGGGGTTCCAAAACGCTTTCTTTCTCTCTCTGGTGTCGGTTCAAAGGCTTCACTTCTGTTCTGCTGTTGACCTCATGGTGTGGTGGTGACACGTGGTGACACATTGGCGGGGCCGCGGTGGCAGTGGGAGCAGGCTGGGGTGGCGGGGCAGCCCCGTGGCCCCGAGCACGCCCTTTCCAAGGAGGTGGTTATAAAACTAGTTGCTGTGCAAAATGTTAGTAGTCTTCTTCAAGAAGAAAAGCCGAATTTTCTAATCTCCCTCGAGCAGTCTCTTCGTTCATCCTCTTCTTTCCCAGGCCCGGTGTCCGAGCGATGCTGCTTTCCCCTGTAGCTCCCGTAGAGTGGGGTTTTCCTTTTAGGATCTGTGAAGTAGTTTGGGGGTTTTGTTGCTGTTGGGTTTTTATATAAAATACCAGTTAACCAACTGCCTTCTTTTTTTTCTTTTTGGTTGCCGTTGTTGGTTTTTATTTTGGAAACTCTTCGACTGAAAATACATTTCAGACCAAAACCAAATGATATCATATATAGCATTTGAAACCTGCCTTTTTTTTCCTTGGCCCTCGTTTGATTTGAAATAAGCCAAATGGGCATGTAGATAAGATCACTATAATGGAGCCAGGTCTCTTTTGGTAAAGTGTTATTTAAAGGTCTGTCAAGATCTTCTAAGACAAATATACTGAAAAACAAAAAAATTACTGTAGTAGGAATAGAGATTTAGAAGTGTTAACGAGATTAATACAGCTTAATTATATTGTAAGTTGCTACTGTCCTTAATGACAAGCTTTTTGTCATAGAAACGATGTATGATAAATTAATTTTGGTCTAGTGTATAGAATTCTCATATTGCTATCAATCTTTGAAGTAAATCTGATGCAAAATTCTCCTAGTTAGCATTGCTGGCCCTGTGTATACTGTTCTTTGTATCCTGTATGCATATTATTTTGCCTCCTGCATTAGTCTTCAAACTAAAAACTCTTATTAGAGAGTATTTGGATACTTCAGACTGTGTTTCTTGCAGTTTACATTCCTTTACCATGGCATTTTTGTCCTGTCCAAAAGTATTGTATGGAAATGTTTCAAACTTCTGTACAAAGTTTCAATAAAAATAGAGAAAAAAACCCGACCCCCGAGCCAAGAGAACAGAGATTTGTGGAGCTCTTGTGGCGTGTTCTTCCACCCCTGTGTGCAGAATGAGGGCAGAACCAACCTCCATCCTTGGGAACTGCAGCAAGAACTTCAGGAGCCAAAAACTGGGGGCAGAGTTTGGCTGCAAGGAGATGTTGGCCAACTCCTGTGGAACGGTGGGACCGGAATGGGATTCCATGACCTGGAGCTCGGGGTGCTGCCAGGGCACAAAGTCTGGGAGAAGTCACCTCTGGGAGAGGACCCTGCTTGGATATTGTGCCAAATTACCATTTTTGTGGGTGTTTTCCCTTAAGATACCCCCTTGTGCTGCTGTCGAACCAGTTCTTGACGGGGCCAAGCACCTTCTCCCTTGATCATGGAGTGCCCTGAGATGCTTCCAGCTCGTCCTGCTGGGGTTGCCCCTCTGTGTCTGCCTTGGGGTTGGTTCAGGCTGGGCTCTGGAAATCCATCCCAGTGCCCAGGTGTTCCCAGGAAGCTGTGCCAGCCCTGGGAAGGGTCCTGGTGTGCCCCTGGTGGGAAGCAGCAGGAGCTTGTGGTGCTCATCATTGCCTTTGGGGGAGGGAACCTTCCAGCAGGTTTGATTTGCCACAATTAAAACCTCATCGTGGTTCTGTGAGAGGAATCCAAAGGTGGAACTCCCCCTTCTTTCCCCCCTCTCATCCTTGTCCCCTGGAAGGACACATTTAAACCTGGAAAACGTGGGCATTGTGCCTTCCTCCCTGGGCAGTGGTGGGTGGGCAAGGAGGGGTGCTGGAAAACCACCTTGGGTGCCTTGGGAATGAAGGTGCTCCTTTGGAGATGGGATGGTGGCCAACCCTGAGAAGGCTCTGAACTCAGTTCTTCACTGCTGACAAACTCATCAATCAGAATTATTCTTGTATTCTCTTGCTGCCGTGTTGGAAAAGGGAAGTTTTGTCGTCGTTTGTTTCAAGGAGTGGAGAAAAAACCCTTTTCGTAGAGGAAGTTTTGGATTTGGGGGGGAAAAGAAGCATTTTCCTACCTGCAAACCTGGCTTGGATTTGTGACTTCCAGGAGGGAGTGGGACTCCTGTGTTCTCATTAGTTAGTTGCTAATGAATTGCTTGTTTAATTAGTTTATTGGGTATTTACTCAGCAGATTTCCATTTCAAAAGAGGTTCAAGAAGCCTCTTTGCCACCAGCTGGTGCTGTTTGTGTTGGCAAAGACTCCAATTTCCTGATGGTTTGAGCTTTGGGGTTTCTTTGGGTGTGGGGCTGTGGGCCAGGTGAGCTGTGGGCAGGTTCCCTCCCTGCTGCAGCCACCTTGGTGGGCAGAGTTCCTGGGGAAAAGCCCACGGAGATGGTGGCAATGAGAGCCCAGGGAAGGAGGTTTCATCTCTAGGCTTGCCCTCCTCACACTTCATCACGTTGTACTTGATTTGCTTGGTTTGATGTTTGAGGGGGTTGTTTTTTTTTGAGGGATTCATGTTTTTTTGGGATGTTTGTGACAGGAGAAGGTAATAATTTGACTTCGTGGTCCTGGTGTTTAGAACCCTTGAACGTGTCAGCAACTATTTTGAATATTTCCCAGGGCCCCGAAGGTGGTTCCTGGGTTAGTTTTGTGCAGCCTGGTGTGTTTCTGGCAGAATTTGGGCAAGAAATGGCCAAGGTTCATCAGTTGTGAAAACAGTGTGGCTTCCACCTGAAACAGTCTTCTGGTTCACAGACAAAGCTGATGATCTGAGAAGGTGTGAGGATTTAAAGGTTGTGTTTATAGTCCTCCTGACAGGCTTTGGAAAGGTTTGATTAACCATGTCCAGCTTTTCCTTCGGCCTGACTGTTCTTGTGCAGCATTAAGGATGTGCAGGGTGGGTGTGATGGGCTGGGGAAGGGGCTGGGGCAGCAGGAGGGGCTGCGGGAGCTGGGGGGGCTCAGCCTGGAGAAAAGGAGGCTCAGGGGGGACCTTCTGGCTCTGCAAGTCCCTGCTGGATCCAGGGCAGGGTTGGGATCTTCTGCCAGGGCACAGGGCCAGGAGCAGAGGGAACGGGCTCAGGCTGGGCCAGGGCAGGGCCAGGGGGGACATGGGGAGGAATTTGTGGCTGCAAAGGGTGGTCAGGCCTTGGCAGGGGCTGCCCAGGGAGGGTTGGAGTGCCCAGGCCTGGAGGTGCCCAAGGCAGGACTGGCCGTGGCACTCAGTGCTCTGGGCTGGGGGACAAGGGGGGCATCGGGCACAGGGTGGGCTCTGGGGGCTGGCAGGGCTTTGCAGGCAGTTTCAGGTGTTCCTGCCAAGGCTGGACCATTTCTGGCCCTCCAAGGCTGGACCCTCCAACCCCAAGAACAGGAAGGTTCCATGCCCTGGGTGTGTGTGGGGTGGCAGTGCCCCTGCCCAGGGCTCCTGTGCTGCAGCCGTGCTGTGCCCACTCCCCACAACACTCAGGGCTGAGGGCTCCTCTGGAAGGTGCTGCCCGTGCCCTGTGCCAGCTTTGCCCGGGACAGAGTTGGTTTCCTCCCTAGCAGTTCCTGTGGGAATGCATTTTGGGTTTGTGCTGAGCACAGTGCTGGGAATTTTGGGATGTTTCCCTGGCTGAGCAGCACCTGCACAGCACCACGGCCCCTTCTGCCCCTCCCCTGCCCTCCAGGGAGCACCAGGGCTGCCACAAGGAGCTGGGAGGGGACCCAAGTGACAACCCACACCTGGGGGAGGAGGAGGAGGAAGAGGAGCATGTTTGGAGAGATGGTGCTTGTCCTCCCAAATCCCTGGTACACATTGTGGGGCCCTGCTCTGCTGGGATGCCCTTGAGAAGTGGGGAATGAATTCCTTATTTTCCTTGTGTGGCTTTTGCTTCACCTGTTAAAGCATCGATGGCTCAAGCCAGGACTTCTCCTTCTGCTCTTTGGATTTTCTCCCCCAGGTCCCACCGGGGAGGGGGTGGCTCTTTGGGGCTCCACTGCTGGGGAGGGTTGACCCATGGCATTCCCAAATCCATCCTACTGGAGGAACCTCTGCCAGCTGGGAGCTGCCTGCAACCATTCCATGCTGGATCTCAGCCAAAGGCTCTTCCCCCAGAGGGTGGTGGGCACTGCCCAGGCTGCCCAGGGCAGTGGGCACGGCCCCAAGGCTGCCAGAGCTCCAGGAGCCTTTGGACACCGGGACAGGGACAAGGGGGATGGTTGGAGTGTCCTGGGCACCCTTGGGTGATCCCTGTGAGTCCTTTCCAGCTCAGGATATTCCCTGATTCCGTTCCTTGGGGGAGAAGACGCCACCAAAAGTTCAGGGTGTCTTAAAAGTGGCAGGTTGCAGCTCTGGGGACAGGGATGGCTGAGCTGAGCTGAGCTGGGGGGTTTCACCCACATGTGCCCTCCCCATGTCTGTGTGTGTGTGTTCAAAGGGGGCCTGAAAAGAACTCCCTCCATCTCTTTTTCTTTGGGTTTTCTTTTTGACCTTTCCATTCAAATTTAATGAATATAAAAATTAAACCTGATGAAGTCTCTTCACATCCAAAAGTCACGAGAGGAACACAACTTGTAGTCTCTGATATCAAAGTGTGGTCGTGGTGAGTTTCTGATCAGTAGAATTTAGAAAGCAGGACTTAATAATTTATATTATGTCTTATATTTATATCATAGATATTATATTTAGACACCACTGAAGTCCATCTTATAATTTACTGTGGTTGGAAGAAGAGTGTAAGATTCTAAGTGGAGTTTTAAGTAAGGGGTTTAAGTGACTCTTGAGTTGATTCTGCCCAGAGAAGCTGTGGCTGCCCCATCCCTGGAATTGTCCCAGGCCAGGTTAGATCAACTTGGAGCACCCTGGGCTGGTGGAAGGTGCCCATGGCAGAGGTGGCACTGGATGGGCTTTGAGGTCCCTCCCAACCCATTCCATGAGTCCATGAAGTTGTGGCCAGTTGTGCTTGAACTGTTTGGAGCAATCAAGCATTGCAATGGCCCTGAATCCTGGTGGATTGGGTCGCTGGGTTTCTCTCAAGCTTCCAAGATCCTTTCTTAGAAAGCAGCCAGGCCATCAGCTCTCCAAAATGAGTCCAGCCCAGCAAAGTTCAGGGGTGGGACTGATGTGTTAATTTATCTGTGACTTGGTATTTCCAGGCTACTCGGATTTCTTCCCTACTTTCCTTTGATCCTAAATGGTGAGTTAAAAATAAAAAAGGCACGTCGTAGAATTTCGTTTCTTTGAAGAGGAAAGGTGGATTTGGGGACAGAATCGATACTGGCCTTGGCTTTAGAAGTTGGTGGCTTGCACACAGGTCCCCAAGGCTGGTGTGGCCATCAGGTGAGCTTGCTGGTCCCTGGGCTCACCCCCCCTCCAAATGCCAAGGAGAGATGTTTTGAGGATGGGCTGTTATTTTTAATTCAGACTGAGTCAATTTTGATCACTTCCCCCCAGGCTATTTTTGGGGACTTTGCCTGCTGTAATTTTCTCGCTATTTCCAAATCACTTTCTAGAAGAGTCTCCTGCCTTTGGGTTCAGCTGGTGTTTGATGGAAACACCAAATGGGTGGCGTGGTCAGGAGATTTGGGGGGGGTCCCATTTGTTCCTGTCCTGGGGAAAACTGTCCTGTTGTGGTTCCAGAAGGCTCTGACCCTGCCCATGTCCAGCTTTGCCCAAACTGATCCAGGTCTGGGGCCCCAATGCAAGAAGGGTGGGTCTGTTGGAGTAAGTCCAGAGAGGCCATGGAGATGAGTCCAGGGCTGGAGCCAGGCTGGGAGAGCTGGGAATGTCCAATCTGGAGAAGACAAAGCTCCAGGGACATTCCAGAGCCCCTTGCAGGGCCTAAAGGGGCTCCAGGAGAGCAGGAGAGGGACTGGGGACAAGGGATGGAGGGACAGGACAAGGGAATGGCTTCCCAGTGCCAGAGGGCAGGGCTGGATGGGATATTGGGAAGGAATTGGTGGCTGGGAGGGTGGGCAGGGCCTGGCACAGGGTGGGCAGAGAAGCTGTGGCTGCCCCTGGATCCCTGGAAGTGTCCCAGGCCAGGTTGGACGGGGCTTGGAGCACCCTGGGCTGGTGGAAGGTGTCCCTGCCCGTGGCAGAGGGTGGCACTGGGTGGGCTTTGAGGTCCCTCCCAACCCAACCCATCCTCCCCAGCCCTGCCCAGGTCTGACTTTCAGGTGGGTGTTGGGAGCCCTCACATTTCCGTGGCTCAGACTCCTGGTCCATCACAGCCCATGTGTCTCAGGGGCCATCACAGCTCCCACCTCTGCTCCAGACACCCCTTTTCCCACTGCCTGCATCTCTTCTGCCTCCCTGCAGGGTTGGACCCTCCCCAGCCCTGCTCCTGTGGGTTCTTTATGCTTTTGGAGTATCTGCAGCTTTGCAACGTGGAATTGCTCAGCTCAGGTTCATTCCCCAGGCAGATAAAACCTCAGCCCTGCCTTTAGCTGAGTTATTACCTGGCTCTGGGTTTGGATTTTAGCACTCATTTCTTCTTTGCTGACCACTCTTCATCTTTCCATCTTATTTTTTTACCTGTCTCCTCGTGTCCCAAAACAGGGTGTGACAATTCAGTGACTCATTCCACCTTCCCCTTCTTTCTCATGGCAAAGCTTTTTCTTAGGCCAGTGATTTTCTTGGCTCCCTCACCGATCTATGTTTGGATTTTTCATCCTTTGCACTATTGACTTGCTCATGTTTTATGATGTGGTAAATGACAGCAAGGAGTTGGTTTTCCCCCTTAGTTTTGCTGCTTTGGAGTCGCACTTTTCTTCTCAACATGGACCTAGAGTTCTTTGATTTCCACCTCAGTCAATCATCCCAGCACAAGCTTTTGTAGCTGTGGAACCACCAGAGAAAGGACATCATTTCGTGCCACTGTTCCTGCCCTGAGGGGATAATTGAGCTAATTGGGATGGGTTTCCTTCTGCTTCCTGTTGAACTGAGCGAGTGGCCAGAAGGATTTGAGCCCTGGAATGAACTGTTTGGTGTCTACTTCCTTTTCTCTCTCTCAAGACCTTCTGGAGGAGCTTTGGTGGCCTGACAAAGCTTCTCTCTTGGCCAACTGTGCTTTTTCCATGGCTTGGATTTGCTGTCCTGTCCCTCTGAGATGGGAATGGGAGCAGTGGGGCCAAGTCTGTCCCATGGCTCTGGCTGCTTCCCTTCAGCTCTGGGTGGGTGGCTCCTTGGTTTTTAGGAGGCATCAGCTTCCCAAAAGCTTGATTTCCAGCCCCATTTGGGGTTTGTCTCCCAGCTGCTCTTTGCAGATTGGTGGCTGATGAGCTCATGCCTGAAGACACTTGGCCATCAGAGGATTCCTGGGTTTCCCCCCCGTTCTCTGTCTCTAATACATTTATTCATTGCCATGTGGGTTCTGATAAGACCTTTAGGACCATCCAGTGCCACCAGCACCACCAGGATCACCCCTAATCCACGTCCCCAAGGCCACATCCAGACACCTCTGGGACACTTCCACAGACAGGGACTCCACCACCTCCCTGGGACACTCATTCCAAGGCCTGGACACTCCTGCAGGGAAAATTGTTTCTCATCTCTGCTCTGCCCCTGCCCTGGTGCAGTTTGAGGCCATCCCCTGTCCCCCTTTTCCCTTGGGGCAAGACAGAAGAGCCCGACCCTCCCAGATCCCCCTCCTGGCAGGGACTTGCAGAGCCAGAAGGTCCCCCCTGAGCCTCCTTTTCTCCAGGCTGAGCCCCCCCAGCTCCCTCAGCCCCTCCTGCTGCTCCAGCCCCTTCCCAGCTCCCTTCCCTTCCCTGGATGCTCCAGCCCCTCAGGGTCTCTCCTGTCTGAGGGGCTCAAAGTGCCCCCAGGATCTGAAGTGGGGCCACCCAGGGGTGTGGAAGAAGTGCCAAGGCCTGGCAGTCGCCTGTGCTTGGTGTGACACCTGGGCCAGGTGGGAGTGGTGGGAATGGTGGAAGGAACAGGTTTGTTCTGGGCAGCTGGAAGTTTGAAATATGTAGGGGTAGGAGCAGTGGGGAAAAATTGACCTGTGGACAACAGTCCTTTGGTTACTTCTTCTAGGAGACCCCATCGTGTCCATCAGTGCCTCAGGGAGGGGGCAGAGCAGGGACCAGGCTCTGCTCGGGGGGCACAGCCCTGGCACAAGAGGGACGGGCAGGAACTGATGCCCAGCGAGTCCCACCTGGGCAGGAGGGAGAACTTCTTGGCTGGGCAGTGCCCCAGCCCTGAGCAGAGCCCAGAGAGGGGCTGGAGTCTCCTCCCTGGGGACATTCCAGACCCTCTGGGCACAACCCTGTGCCCTGTGCTCTGGGATGGCCCTGCTGGAGCAGATGACCCTCTGTGGTCCCTTCCAGCCTGACCCATCCCAGGATTCTGTGCCTTTCTGAGAACACGGTGACGACCCGTGGCCCTCTGAAGTGACCCAAGTTCACTGGAGAGTTCACCAAGTTCATCAAGGGTGAAACCAGTTGAAGGAGCTCTGGTTTGACCGTGGCAGCAGGAGGGGTAACCAGAGCTAGAATTACAAACCAAAGCTTTCATGCTCTTCTTGCAGGCTCTTCCTGCTCTCCAACACGACTCTCCTGGCCCCAGCTCCCAGTTTGTCCTTCTCTCTCCCCCACCTTCTCCTCCCCACGTCTGTGGTGCTGGAATTAGCGCTGGCTCTTCAGGAAAAAATGTTGTGGCTCGTGGGTTTGGAGTCAAGCAATGCCCTTTCCTCCAGCCTGGCCTGGCTCCGAGACAAACCAAGCAACCTGTGTCCGTGCCTGCTGCCTTGGGAGACACCTAAATATAGCTGGGCTGGTGGCTTTGGGCAAGCTGGGAGAAACCAGGCTGGGGTTTGGAGGGGGGACAATGAGAGGGATTGCAGTGACAAGCTCTCAAACCCAACAATTAGTTCGTGTTTTCACAGGGTGTCCACAAGAGGGGAAGGTTGCAAAAATGTGTGACGTTTGACAGGCCTGAATGGAGAAATCTGTGGCTTTCTGTGCTTGGCTTTGTGTGTGAGGACATGGCATTTGAATTTTGGGCCTTGTTGTGCTTGGGGACTGCTCAGTGTGTTGGATGTGGAGCCACTGGGGGAATGTGCTGATGTGGGGTATGGAGAGGGGACACCAAAATGTGTGGTGGCATCTGGGGTTTGAGGGGTGCAGAGGACCGAGTTTACCCAAAAATATTTAATTTAAACCTGCCTGGTGGTTTAGGGGGGTTTGTCAGGGGGACCTCATGGCTTTCCACAACTCTCTGACAGGAGGTTGTAGGTGAGGGGTCTCCTCTGCCACATCTCCAGTGAAAGGATGAGAGGAAATGACCTCAAACTGTACCAGAGGATGTCCAAATTCGATAGAAAAAGTATTTTCAATGGAAGAGTGGCCAGGCCTTGGAATGAGTGTCCCAGGGAGGTGGTGGAGTCACTGTCTGTGGAAGTGTCCCAGAGGTGTCTGGATGTGGGGACATGGATTGGAGGTGATCCTGGTGGTGCTGGTGGGACTGGATGGTCCTGAGGGTCTCTTCCAACCCTGAGAATTCTGGATCACACCATCCTGGGGTCTGTACCTTGCACTTAGGAAAGTAACTCTCAGCTGTTCCTCACAAGGTGGTTGAAGGCTTAACACAAACCTCCTTCAGACTGAGAAGGGTCTGTGATGTTGGTCTGGTTTAATGACACCTGAATACAGCTGGAAATCAGCTCCTTCTTCCCCTTTCCACTCCCAGCTGTTGCCTCCTCAGTGGCCATGGAGACTGAGGGTGTGCCTGGCTGTGGAATGGTGTAGGGAACGTAGAATCCATCGACACCCTGTGCTTGGGTTCAGCNCAGCTCAGGATATTCCATGGCTCTCCAAGTGTTACCCAAATGCAGCTGAAGTATCACCAGAAAAGGAACAGGGGTCACCCCCAGGTCCGTGTTCTCCCCACTCCACTCCCTTTAGATGCTCGTTAATATTAATGAGAATGATGGTCCAGGGCCCCTAAAACTCTTCTTTGCCACATCCATTCCCTCCAACCCCAATTCCAGAGTGACCCCAGGTGAGTCACACCCAGGACCTGCTTTCTTCGTACCCTTCCCGTGCTTGACCTGACACTGACATTTTCGGGCAGCGGAAACTTTGCTGCTGCCCTAATTCGGGGGGGAATTGTCTTCTCTAGGAGGAGCTCTGCTCCTCTGAGGCTGCAGAACCATGTCCCCCAGCTCTGGGCTGTGCAGGTGACAATGACAGCTCAGGAATGAGCAGATTGATGGACGTGTGCCCTGTTTTGCCTCCTTTGCAGCCCGAGACGGCGGCGGTGCTGAAGCGCACGGTGGAGGCTCTCATGGACAGAGGGGCCGTGGTGAGGAAGCTGGAGAACCTGGGCGAGAGGGCCCTGCCCTACAAGATCTCCAAGCACATGGAGCGCCACAGGAGAGGATGGTAGGTGTTTCCTCAAAATCCCTTCACAGCTGCTCCTCTCAGATCCACCCAGCCTGGGGTTCCCTTCCTGGGATCCCACCAGGGGTGGCTCTGGGGGGCTCTGCTGTCCTGTCAGTGTTTTCTGTCTTTTGTTCTGTGTGCTGTCCATTTTTCGTTGTTTCTCAGTCATCATGTTGGGGTGGCCCCAATCCCAGGCCTGCAGAACTTTCTCCAAGACAAACTGGGGTGGTTCATGGCATTTGTTCACATTTTTCAAACTCCTCACGCTGTTCAGGGACACAATTTGAACTTCAGCTGCTGTTGCTCGTTGGCAGGATGGATTCCTTCTCTCTGATGTTCATGGCCATGTGTAGCCTGGTAGCCTTGGTTGTGCTTCTGGTATGGTTGGTATTTCTGATGCAGTTGGAATCATGGAATTCTGGAATAGTTTGGGTAGAAGGGACCCCAAAGCCCACCCAGTGCCACCCCTGCCATGGGCAGGGACACCTTCCACCAGCCCAGGGTGCTCCAAACCCCGTCCAACCTGGCCTGGGACACTTCCAGGGATCCAGGGGCAGCCACAGCTTCTCTGCCCACCCTGTGCCAGGCCCTGCCCACCCTCCCAGCCACCAATTCCTTCCCAATATCCCATCTAGCCCTGCCCTCTGGCACTGGGAAGCCATTCCCTTGTCCTGTCCCTCCATGCCTTGTCCCCAGTCCCTCTCCAGCTCTCCTGGAGCCCCTTTAGGCACTGGAAGGGGCTCTCAGGTGTCCCTGGAGCTTTGTCTTCTCGAGACTGGACATTCCCAGCTCTCCCAGCCCCACTCCAGGATATTGAAGGCACCGTGTGGTTTATGGGAAGCTCAATAACTGTGAGTTCACATTGGGCTCCCCAGGGAGCAGGAGGAGGGTCCTGGGGTTACACCCTCAGCTCGGGGTGTTTCTGCTCCTGGAGGCTCCCTCTGGAAGCTGCTGCCTCTCCAAGGACAGGGAAGTGTTGCCAAGCAACCTGCTGGGCCTGTGGGAATCAAAATGGCAATTAGCACTGCTCCTCATCCCTGCCCTGGCACTGCTCCTCATCCCTGCCCTGGCACTGCTCCTCATCCCTGCCATGGCACTGCTCCTCATCCCTGCCATGGCACTGTGCTCCTCCTCATCCCTGCCATGGCACTG
>WBMV01002665.1:46069-72395 GCA_013396655.1 Campylorhamphus procurvoides | reverse complement strand
AGATGAAGGTTTGAGGGTGAGGATCAGCCTGAGCTGAAGGTTTGAAGGTGAGGATCAGCCCCAGATGAGGGATTCAGGGTGAGGATCAGCCCCAGATGAGGGTTGGAGGATGAGGAGGAGGACCAGATGAAGGTCTGAGGATGAGAATGAGCACCAGATGAAGGTTTGAGGGTGAGGATCAGGCTGAGATGAGGGATTCAGGGTGAGGCTCAGCCCCAGATGAAGGTTTGAGGGTGAGGATCAGCTCCAGATGAGGGTTTGAGGGTGAGGATCAGCCTGAGATGAAGGTTTGAGGGTGAGGATCAGCTCCAGATGAAGGTTGGAGGATGAGGAACAGCACCAGATGAGGGTTTGAGGATGAGGATCAGCTCCAGATGAAGGTTTGAGGGCGAGGCTCATCCTCCCTCCACGTCCCCAGTGGAAATTTCCACGGGATGCAGAGCAGCCTGGGGAGGGCAAACCAACCCCTCCTGCTGCCTGGAGAACAGCTGGAGAGCAGCAGCCCATGGGGAGGAGCTCTCCTGGTGTTCCTCAGCCCCTGAGTCCATCCTGGCACGGGTCTTTTCTCTCTGTTACTTGTCAACATGTGTCGTATTCTTTTATACTTCATATACCCTTTTATACTCCTTTATATACCCTTTTATACTCCTTTATATACCCTTTTATACTCCTTTATATTCTGTACCCCAAAACACTCTAAGTCAAAGAACTCTACTCTACTTCTACTTCTACTTCTACTTCTACTTCTACTTCTACTTCTACTTCTACTCTCCTTCTCTACTTTAGCCACAGAAAGTTGTCTTGGAAAGGTTTTTTCCCCCCATTCCTTAATGGGGGATGAGGCTCCACATGGGGCTCAAAGGATCAGCGCTCCGGGGAAGGCAAGGCAAGGCAAGGCAAGGGGGCAGGAATTTCCCCCCCCACCCCAATCTTTTCTGGGAGAGGTTTCTTCTCAAAGTGTCATCTGCTAAATTTATCAGTGGATTTTAATGACTTTACCAGACCCCAAATTGCCCTTTCTGAGGGATGTGCCTCCTTTGGCTTTGCAGGGCTGAGCTCCTGACCAGTTTCTGTCCCAGCTGCCTCTCCCTAAACCCTTAAGGGGGTGGCATCTCCTTCTCCTGGGCACCAGGAAGCCATAGGGAGTTCTGTCCTCCAAAGGCATGAGACCAGATTTTGGTCCCTGTAGGAGTGTGTGAGGATTTGCAAAGAGGCCCAAGCCCATCAGAATTCCTCCAAATCCTTAAGGCAAGTTACCCCTGGAGCTCAGGGGCCCTGGAAGGCAGGGCTGGCATGGCCTGGCATGGCCTGGCATGGCCTGGCACCGGGCCTTTGGCTCCAGACACACCCCACAGCAGATGGAAATAAAACTTCATTTAAAGGATAGCACTTTCAGGTCATGTGATGCTTCATGGAGAGGGGTCCTTGGAGAATCCTGGAATGGGTTGGGTTGGAAGGGACTTTAAGGATCATCTCATTCCAACCATGGACACCTTCCATGGGCAGGGACACCTTCCAGCAGCCCAGGTTGCTCAAGTCTGGCCTGGGACNAGGTGTCCCTGCCCATGGCAGGGGTGGCACTGGGTGGGCTTTGAGGTCCTTCCCACTCAAACCATTCTGGGATTCTGGGGTTTTTTTGCACTGGGTGGGACTATTTGTGCACTTGCAGGAACGGTAGATGTGGTGGTGTAAATGAATTTCAGGTCCATCTCATGAAGAAATGGGATCTGAATTTGCATTTGTGCACCGTGTGTTCGTGTCCCTTGTGTGAGACAGGGCACCTCTTGGCTTCCTCAGGTGCACTGGAGTGGGAAAAACCTCTTGCCAAACTGTGGTTGGGCTCCTGAAGGAGCTGCAGTTCTTGAGCAAAGGAATTTATTGTGGAAATATGGAGAAGGAACCACAGGAGGAGCAGCTGAGGGCACTGAGGGCACTGAGGGCAGAGCTCAGCGGGGGCTGCAGCTCCATCTCTGCTCCCTGTGAGCAGGGACAGCACCCAGGAAGGGCTGGGGCTGTGCCAGGGCAGGCTCAGGGGGCATCTCAGCCAAAGGCTCTTCCCCCAGAGGGTGGTGGGCACTGCCCAGGCTGCCCAGGGCAGTGGGCACGGCCCCAAGGCTGCCAGAGCTCCAGGAGCCTTTGGACACTGGGACAGGGGGATTGTTGGGGTGTCCTGGGGTGACACTGGACANGGCATGGCCTGGCATGGCCTGGCACCGGGCCTTTGGCTCCAGACACACCCCACAGCAGATGGAAATAAAACTTCATTTAAAGGATAGCACTTTCAGGTCATGTGATGCTTCATGGAGAGGGGTCCTTGGAGAATCCTGGAATGGGTTGGGTTGGAAGGGACTTTAAGGATCATCTCGTTCCAACCATNTCAGGATATTCCATGAATCCATGACTAACAAAGAAGACTTCAATCCAACTTTACACCTTTGAAATCCGGAGAACCGCAAGCTTTTATTTCCAACACCTCTGGTACCGAAATGCAAGGAAGCCAATCCTGATAAACCATTTCCTGGTTTATCTCGTGTGTCTTTCTCCTTGCAGGTATTTTCTGATCGACTTAGAGGCTCCCCCCTCGATCGTCTCACCCATGATGGAGCACTTGGGACGGGACATCGATGTGATCAGGAGGGGCTTTATCAAACACCCCGTGGCCAAGCCCGAAGAGTGCGATGGCATCACCCCCATCAACCTTGAGGAGCTGCTGAGTGGCAAGAAGAAGTGAAGCTCCCAATGGAAGACCATCGTGGTCCCTCAAGGCCCTCCAAGCGAGGAGTGTTGCCCGTGTGATGTGTGTGGTAAAGTCCCAGTGGGGAGTTACTGGAACGATTGGGGGGTTCTTTTGGTTTCGAATCATTGAAATTGCCTCGATCTCGGGGCTTATCCTGAGGTTTGACAGCCCTGAGAATCGATTTGATTTGCTCTCGGAGCGTTGATAATGAAGATTTCTCCATCAGCAGGGTGCTAAAAATAGCCCCCTTGGCCCGAGATTATTTAGAATATGTGTATTTACAGGAGAGATTAAGAATAAATATGGCAGGATAGGATGGGATTCGTTGGGGGCATTTTTTTTGGGCTTGTTTTTGGGGGAAATCAGGAATAAAAGAGTGATTAAAAATCAAACTCGACTCATTTTTTGAAAGCAGCAAAGGGACGAGATAAAAAAGAACCTGCAGTGCCAAAAGGCACATCATAGGCCTTTAAGGTAATAACTTTGTAGTACAGGTAAAAAATTCTCTCTAGAAACTTCCAGGGAGCAACTTGGAGATTAATCCAGGTTTGGGGGAGCAGGAGAATAAAAGGTGCTTTGTTTTCCCATCACTTGGACGTTGCAAACTGAGAAAAGCAAAGTCCCAGGGGGTATTTTTGTCTTTGTTGCCCTTGTGAGAACAGGAGGAAGATCAGCCCTCGTGAAACGTGGCATGAACGAAGTTCAGCCTCCTGTTCCTCACCAAGTGCAGGAGTTCCATCATTTTGGGGTGGGGTGGGTTGTGTGTTCTCCTTTTTCCCTGGAGGCAGAACTTGGAGGGGGAGAAAACATCAGGGTTTCTGTTGAGTATCTTCAGAAAAACCAGCCTTTCTCTTCCTCTGAATCTTTCTTTAGGGGACATGAACCTGTGGGGTTTGCTTGGTTGGGATTTGGGTTTTTTTGGGTGCTTTTATGTCGGTGGTGGTGGGGAAAGTGCAGGCTGAGGGTAGGGAAATATGGGATGGTTTAAAAGGGCTTCTCCACAGCTTGTCTTAAATAGGACAGGAACTGAAAGTCTCTTGTTTGAAGTGATTTTGCCTCGGGTAGGAATTCGGGTCCTGGATCTCCTTTGGGTAGGAAGGGCAATATTGAAGCTTTGGTCCCTGAGATGAAGGCAAAGCAAACAGAAGCTGTGCTTGGAGGGGTGTCGTGTGGTTGGCTTTGTTCAGTTTCCCTTAGCGTGGTACTACATTTTGCATTTCATTTGTCCCAATTTCAATGATCCTGGGATCCCTGAGGGTGGCAAAGCCCTGCCAGCCCCCAGAGCCCACCCTGTGCCCGATGCCCACCTTGTCCCCCAGCCCAGAGCACTGAGTGCCACGGCCAGTCCTGCCTTGGGCACCTCCAGGGCTGGGCACTCCAACCCTCCCTGGGCAGCCCCTGCCAAGGCCTGACCACCCTTTGCAGGCACAAATTCCTCCCCATGTCCCCCCTGGCCCTGCCCTGGCCCAGCCTGAGCCCGTTCCCTCTGCTCCTGGCCCTGTGCCCTGGCAGAAGATCCCAACCCTGCCCTGGATCCAGCAGGGACTTGCAGAGCCAGAAGGTCCTCCCTGAGCCTCCTTTTCTCCAGGCTGAGCCCCCCCAGCTCCCTCAGCCCCTCCTGCTGCTCCAGCCCCTTCCCCAGCCCCATTCCCTTCCCTGCACACCCTCCAGCCCCTCGGGGTCCTTCAGCAGTCCCAATCCCTGCTCTCCATAAGAAACCCCTGGATGCTCCTTAGGGACGAGCCCTTCAGCTCTTACCAAATCTGGGATTTCAGAGCTTTGGTCAGTCAGACACTCCAGCCCTTCTTTCCTGAGGGTCCCTTTTCTTCTTCCCTCCCCTGGTGGATTGATGGCCATGGGGGGATGTCCAGCCTTGGGCTCTGCTTGCAGCTGCTCCACATCTGGAGCTGCAGCAGGACCTGGGTTTGGCTCTGGGCGTGCAGAGGGGGTGCCAGGGGGCACTTGGGGCACACACTGAGCGGTGCCACCAGTGGGCACGGCCCTGACCTGGCACCATCTCAGCAGCAGGATTGATTTGGGGCAGCTCTGGGAATAGCTGCCCTTTCCTTCCTAATGGGTAGTTTCTAATAGGAACACTCTATTTTTAATAGTGGGAAGGGAGGGAGAGGCTCAGACTGCAGTTTGTTTAGTCCAGGCTGGGAGTTGGATATTTTGGGAATGCCTAATGGGATAAAATGCAGGACTGGAGGTGAGTGGATGGGATTGGAGCAGTTCTGGGCCTGAGTAAACAGTGGTGTCCTGGAAGAAAAGGAGTGTTTGTGCCCTGAATGGTCCTCAATCCTCCCTGCAGAGGAAGGGAAGCCTTCAACACATTTCCCTTTCCAATCATGAATTCCCAGGTTATCCCCCTGGGCTCTGAGAGACTCCTGATCTCCAGAGGGAAAATTCAGGACCCTGTGGAGTTGGTGGAGAGCCAGAGGAGTCTGTGCAGCCAAAGCAGGGCCCAAAATGCCACACTCTGTGGGCATTGCCAAAGGCCCGAGCAGTTTGGACACCAGTGCTTTGAATTTGGGTGCAGAAGACGCCGACGGTGAAGCTCCTCAAGGTTCTCTTGGATGGGGGGGTGGAATCAGCAGTTTGCTGGGGTGTGGAATCAGCACTTTCCTGCCCCCAGACCCCCAGGGTTTCTTGGTTGAGGACTGTGGGGATGCAGAGTTGGGTAAGTGCTGAAATAACCCCTGGCAGCTCTCCTGGCTCGGGGATGTTTTCTCAGCAAACAAACCAACCTCGATGGTTTCGCGGGGAAGATCTTGGCCATGTCCTCAGTTGCTCCTTGTTCCTCACCTTGCCCTTCCTTCCTTCCCAGCTGGATTTTGCCCTCTGGAGGTTTCTCCAGCAGCATCCAGGAGCTCCTTGGGCACTGCCCTGATCCTGGGAAGTTCCTGGGGTCAGGGCTTTGCTCCCACGGACCGACAGCGCAGCCAAATCCCCTCTGTTGTTGGGTGAGCTTAAAGAATTCCGGGATTTTCTGGCCCTGGATGTTTTAAAGACACTCTGGGAATGATCTGCTTGGGAGCTGCAGGTTGAGCTGAGGGATTTGTGGCTTTGGGAGTCACCCAGGGAGTGCCTGGCATGGCAAAGCTTGAGGGGAGTCTCCTGCTGGGCTTTGATGCTGGAACTCCTCTCCTGCCACTCCAGGAGATCAGCTGAAATTCAGGAAGCAGCTCAGGAAGGAAGAGTTCGAAATGTAAAAGCAGGCCTGTTGGAGTCAGGGATTCCTCTTGGGATGAGTTATTTCTGCTCAGATGCTCCAGGGATCTGTCCAGCACTGCCAGGAGCTCCAGCAGAAATGCTTATTGTGGAATCACAAAGTCATTTGGGAGGGAAAGGACCTGAGAGACCATTTCATCCCATGGGCAGGGACACCTCCCACCAGCCCAGGGTGCTCCAAGCCCTGTCCAACCTGGCTTGGGACACTGCCTGGGGTGGGACATCCACAACCTCTCAGGGAAGGATTCCTTCCCAATATCCCATCTAACCCTGCCCTCTGGCAGTCTGAAGCAATTCCCTTCTCCTGTCCCTCCATCCCTTGGAAATTGTCCCTCTCTGCCTTTGTGCAGGATCCCTTCAGGTCCTGCAAAGTCTCAATTCTAAGACAACCCCCCTATTTATTGTCAACTCGTGGCACGTAAAGAACAGGCTTAACAATCCTAAGTGTGGCTTCAAACGTGAGGTCCCTTTTCTTGGCCTTTTGGATTTGCTGATTCACTTCTCTCAGCCTTGGTTGCTGGCAGGGTTCTCCTGGAACATCCCACTGAAGAGCCCTTGGAAAAACACGAGCTCCAGCAAAGGAGATGCTCAAGAAATTCCTTCTCTCCACCCACTGAGACACAACAAGGGATGAAACAGAGACTTATTCTTGTGGCCTTTCCTAGAATTTGGAGGTTTGGAGAGAAGAGAGAATTGATGTGCAGCCAAAACCTCTATTTTCCCGACTGCTTCCTGAAGGACCATGACAAACGTGGTGCTCTCCCTGACCTGCAGAACCTGCTGCTTTAGACCTTCAGAAACCCCCTGGCTGCAGCTGAGAGACCACCCTGGGCTGCTCCTGCCCCTCTCCGGTGAGGGTGGGCACTGGGGCACTGGCAGACCCCAGCTGGGAGGTGTCCCAGGTCCCTTCCCAAAGCACTTCCCACTGGAGGTAACTCAGGCTGGGAACCTGGGAGGGTTTGGATCCCTGCTGGGTTTGTGCCGTGCTCAGACTGCCAAATCAGTCCTGTTTGGGCACTGCTGGCTGGAAACGTGGCTTGGGCAAAGCCTGGGGAGGCTTTTTTGGGATGGGGAGATCCCACTTGGCTGAGCTTTGTAGGAGCAGAGAAGTTGGGGCTGCCCCATCCCTGGAAGTGCCCAAGGCCAGGCTGGACGGGGCTGGGGGTTGTCCTGACATCTTCCCAAATCTCATGGGCTCTGCTTGGGACTGGGGTTTGGCTTGGAATAACCTGGGCTGGTGGGAGGTGTCCCTGCCCATGGCAGGGGTGGCACTGGGTGGGCTTTGAGGTCCCTTCCAGCCCAAACCAGTCCATGATTCTATTATTTTCCCTTCACTTTCTCTCCTATTAAACTGTGTTCATCTCAGCCCACGAGTGTGTCCTCTTTCCTGATTTTCTCCCCCATCCCCCTGAAAGGGAAGGAGGGAAGGTGTGTCTGTGTCATCTTTAGCTCCACATTAAACCACACGGTCATTTTGGGGGCTCAGTGTGGGAATCCAAGGGCTGAGACCTCAGAATCCCACAATCCCAGAATTATTAGGATTGAAAGGGCCCTCTGGAGATCCCCCAGTGCCACCCCGTGCCCAGGCAGGGTCACCTGGAGCAGGTGGCACAGGAACACCTCCGGGGGGGTTTGCAGTGTCTCCAGAGAGGAGACTCCACACCCTCCCTGGGCAGCTGTTCCAGGCTCTGCCACCTTCCTGGGAAGAAGTTCTGCCTCGTGTTGAGGTGGAACTTGTTGGGTCTCAGTTTCCTGTCCTGTCACCGAGCACCTCTGGAAAGTCTCCAACAGTCTAACTGGAGGGTGTCAGCAGAGGTTGGATACAAAAATTCCTCAGAAACCTTTGGTAGCTGCTGCTCACAGGGTTGATGTTTGTGCTCTCAGAGTTGTTGTGCCCTCAGAGTGGTGTCCTGCAGCTCCTCCTGGCCATTCATCTCCTTGGATGGGAGAGGCTCCATCCTCTCACTCCAACTCTGGGACACTGGTTTGTGACTGGAGAAAATTGCTGCTCGTGAGCCTGACCTGGAGTTTGTGCTCAATGTCACCGTCCTCACCCCAAACCATGGAATCCTGGAGTGGTTTGGGTTGAGAGGGACCTCAAAGCCCACCCAGTGCCACCCCTGCCATGGGCAGGGACACCTTCCACCAGCCCAGGCTGCTCCAAGCCCCGTCCAACCTGGCCCGGGACCCTCCCAGGGATCCAGGGGCAGCCACAGCTTCTCTGCCCACCTCTCCTGTCCCTCCATCCCCTGTCCCCAGTCCCTCTGCAGCTCTCCTGGAGCCCCTCCAGGCTCTGGTTTCTCCTCAGGCTTTCTGTGCCCTGCTGATGGATCAGCCCCCAGAGGAGCAGCATTCCCATGGGTAGGGTCTCCATGGAGTGAGCAATCCCTGGGAGCTGAGAAGGTCCCAGGGCTGTGGGGAGGGTGGTGGATCCCAATTCCTGCTGCACTGGACATTCCTCTGGGAGCTCTGGGCTGAAACCCCCCTAAACTGGGAAGGGCACGAGCCCCTGGCAGGGTTATGATGATTTGAATTCCACGGGCCTTGAATGCTGGCTTTGAAGAAAGGACAATAGTGGTGTCCCTCATGTGAGAACCCACAGAAATGTCGTGGGTTCTTCGCATGGGAAATGTGGCCAAGCCACTGAGGCCACTTGGAGTGGCGCTTTTACCCAAAGTATTTTGAGAAGGGATTTTTGTGAGGGGGGAATCAAGAAGTCCCAGAGGTTCCTCAAGGTGCCTCCTTCTTGCAAACACATCCACGTGGTTTGTTTTCATGCTCTGCAGCTCTTATTAAGGCTGGCAAAGCCCTGGCAGCCCCCAGAGCCCACCCTGTGCCCGATGCCCACCTTGTCCCCCAGCCCAGAGCACTGAGTGCCACGGCCAGTCCTGCCTTGGGCACCTCCAGGGCTGGGCACTCCAACCCTCCCTGGGCAGCCCCTGCCAAGGCCTGACCACCCTTTGCAGGCACAAATTCCTCCCCATGTCCCCCCTGGCCCTGCCCTGGCCCAGCCTGAGCCCGTTCCCTCTGCTCCTGGCCCTTTAAGGAAGACAATTTTTACTTGTTTTTCTCACTCAAGTGGCCACAGGAGCTTCAAAGGAAGGTGCTTTGATCAGGGGGATGGAGCCAGGTTTGGCATCCAAAATTGCCACGGAATGAAGTGGATTTCGACTCTTCTCCTCCTGCTGCACCTTTTGTTTTGGGAAATAACCTGATTTTACATCATTCTAATACTAGTTTTTATTTATTTTTTTTTTAAATTCAGTTTTATTTTGTATTTTTCATTGTGTGAAACTCTTTCAGGTTACTTTAAGTGTTGGTGTTGTACATCAGTGTCACACGCAGTCCAAACATCCCATCACCCGAATTTTATTCAAAATAAAATAGCTATAAGTAACTCAGAGCAGCCTCTGCTCGGTGCTCACCGAAACATTTCATCTCCCTTTCTTGTCTGTGTCAAAGCAGCAAAGTATCCTGTGAGAGAAAATGAGATGTTTTGATCCCTGTGAGGCAGCAACTGCCCTTAGTGATGTTAAAAATATCACTTTGGGGCAGAAGGGAAGGATATTTAAATGATGGAATGTCATGTTATGACATGTCATCGTTAGTCAGAGCATAATTCTGCTGATTAGTCATGAAATAACGGGGAAATAGGAAGGAAGAGAATTCCATAAAATAGGATTTATTTTAGAAGGAAGATTCAAAGTCCTAAAACTGATTCTAGAAACTGGATTTAATTAAACCAACTGAACAAGCTCTTTAACCAGCCCAGAGAAGCTGTGGCTGCCCCTGGATCCCTGGGAGTGTCCCAGGCCAGGTTGGACGGGGCTTGGAGCCCCCTGGGCTGGTGGGAGGTGTCCCTGCCCATGGCAGGGGTGGCACTGGGTGGGCTTTGGGGTCACTTCAAATCCAAACCATTCCAGGATTCCAGCTTTAGCCTGAGCCTACAGAGGAGCAGATGGTGATCATGGAAAGGCCCCTCCATTCCCCCAACCTCCTTTCCATGGAAATGCTCGTGGTCCTGATGCCAAGGCAGCTGCATCTGAAACCCAGCCTGGGAAACTTCTGTTTCCAGAGGAATTAGGGAATTGTAGAATCCCAGAGTGGTTTGGTTGGAAGGGACCCCAAAGCCCACCCAGTGCCACCCCCTGCCCTGGGCAGGGACACCTTCCAGCAGCCCAGGGTGCTCCAAGCCCCGTCCAGCCTGGCCTGGGACACTTCCAGGGATCCAGGGGCAGCCACAGCTTCTCTGCCCACCCTGTGCCAGGCCCTGCCCACCCTCCCAGCCACCAATTCCTTCCCAATATCCCATCCAGCCCTGCCCTCTGGCACTGGGAAGCCATTCCCTTGTCCTGTCCCTCCATCCCTTGTCCCAGGTCCCTCTCCAGCTCTCCTGGAGCCCCTCTAGGCTCTGGAAGGGATTGATTCCCTGACTTTGGCCATGATTTGATGGTGCAGGAGGGCCCTGGGCAGGGAGCTGGACCCAGGTGTGGGGTCAGGGCAGGATCCCAGGAGCCTCAGCAGGACAATCCCCTTGGATTGAAGTCTCCATATAAGCCCAGCCTGAGGAACCTCAAGCTTTGTTTACTCGTGTGCAGAAGTTTGTTTGTCCCACTGGCCAAACAGCAGAACAAACAGACACAACCCCACTGAGCTCATGGACACAAACACAGCACCCCCAACCAAACAAGTCCAGCCCTGTGTCCTTTTGTGGCCAAAAAATGTGAGCGTGGAGAGTGGGAAAATGGGACGGTCACGGGATGGCCGATGTGTGTCTGCTTTAACTCTTTGCCCATCCATCTCCTGGTGAATTCCCACCGTGTTAAAGAGCAGTGGGACTGGGTGGAGTGGGATGAGGAGCCCCAGTCCTGAGTGGATATGGCAGTGCCCATGGGGAAGGAGCTGCTGATTTAAGGAATGCCAGGATGGGCACAAAGTTGGCTCATCCCCATCCCATCTGCCAGGAGGGAGGATCCAGGGCAGGGTTGGGATCTTCTGCCAGGGCACAGGGCCAGGAGCAGAGGGAACGGGCTCAGGCTGGGCCAGGGCAGGGCCAGGGGGGACATGGGGAGGAATTTGTGCCTGCAAAGGGTGGTCAGGCCTTGGCAGGGGCTGCCCAGGGAGGGTTGGAGTGCCCAGCCCTGGAGGTGCCCAAGGCAGGACTGGCCGTGGCACTCAGTGCTCTGGGCTGGGGGACAAGGTGGGCATCGGGCACAGGGTGGGCTCTGGGGGCTGGCAGGGCTTTGCCACCCTCAGGGATCCTGGGATTCCTCAGTGCTGGGGCCGCCCCCTGTCCCTGCCAGGGAGTGGATGGCAATGTCACCTCCACAGCCATTGGCACATTTTGGAGTTTCTGGTGACTCCAAACCTTTTATCTTTGGTGCCAACAGCTGAGACGAGCCCCAGATGTCCCAAGGATTGTCCAAGGAGCGACCTCAGTGAGGAAAACCCTCTCAGTTCACTCTTCTGGGTCCCCTGGGCTTAACATTTAGCACAGCAGATCTGGAAGGAGTGAATTGTGCTGGGGACTCCAAACACGGATCTTCCCTCCCATTTAAATACACTTGATGGTGTCACATAAAGACAAGTTTCCCCTGGGCAGGGCATCGTTTCTGGGCATCCCATCTTGCTTGGCATCCCAGAGCTACTGCCCATCCCTCGGGAAAATCTGCCAGCCTAAGGAAGGGCACCATTTGGGGATGTTGCTGCCTCCCTGCTTAATTAAGGTGCTTAATTCCCTTAAGGTCATCAGGGCTTAAAGTGCCACTGGAAGGGTCTCCTTGCTGCCTTTGGCCATGAGGAAAATTGACTCTTGATTTTCTTTGTTTCCTGATTTTTAGGTCTTTTTTATTATTAATTTTTTCCTGCATGGAATTCCCTGGTGTCAAGGGCTGGGATCATTTTGTCTCCTTGAACCCCAGAGCTTCTGCAAGGTCTTGGTTGGGAGTCCTCAAAGTGCCTGCAAAGCTTTGCCAGACAGTCCTGCAGTGTCCTAGAAAAGAGTTAATAGATGGGTTTAGAATCACACACTGGTTTGGGTTGGATGGGACCTCAAATCCCACCCCATTCCACCCCCAGCCATGGGCAGGGACACCTCCCACCAGCCCAGGGTGCTCCAAGCCCCATCCAACCCAGCCTGGGACACTTCCAGGGATCCAGGGGCAGCCACAGCTTCTCTGCCCACCCTGTGCCAGGGCCTGCCCCCCCTCCCAGGGCAGGGTTTGTGTAGGACAGAAACCACATTTGGGTTCTCTTCTGGGGCCATCTCATTCTTCTTGGAAACTCTTCTGAGCTGCAAGACCCGAAGGGGTCTGAGCAGGTTCATGCCAGGAAAGGTGCCAAGCTCTGCTCTCTCCCAGCCACTGAAACAGGGCCTGATTTTCCTGAATTTCCTTATTTCTGGGAGAACCTCACTTGATTTCACCCAGGCTCATGGATTTAATATGATCTGAAGAGCTTTCCTTCCAAACCAGGCTCCTGACCTGACCCAAAGCACTGATGGAGCCAAATCCTGAGAGGACCTCGGGTTGCTTTCTTTTCATACTTTGGGCCATTCAGTTTTCGAGCTCCATTTTGGCTCTTCTGATTTCCCCTCTTGTTTTTCTCTCCCAGCCATTTGTCATTTCATTATTCCTGGTTTTCCAACCATGTTAGGCCAGCCCAAATAGCCCCTTGAAGTTTCCCATGGAGCCACATGTCATCTCCTCGGGGCCTTTCTGACTGGACTTGCAGTGGTGATGACTCTGGGTGGCCCCAGGTGTCACGGTCCTTCCCCCTCATGACTCAATGACTCTCCTCCACCCCCCTGGAACAATTAGACATTTATGAATGCCTTTGTCAGAGCTGATTATTTGGGGCTTTACAAGACGTTTGTTCCACCAGGGTTATTTCTCCTCTATTGTTCCTGAGGTCCTTGTTGTCCTTTGCCTGGAAGGAGGACAGAACAAGCAATTGCTGTCAGCTGTCCCATGGCCAGAACGAGGGGGGTGAGCAGCTTTCTGAACTGCTCCAGGAGCTGGGACCTGCATGAAGAACCTTCCTCAAGTTCATACGTGGCCTCACACGGGAGGAAAGGCAGCTCAGGAGCTGGGAAAGTCACCTCCAAGGCATGAAATCCCAGAATGATGCAATGGTTTGAGTTGGGAAGGACGTCAAAGCTCACCTAGTTCCTATGCCAAGGGCAGGGACAGCTTCCTCTACCCCAGGCTGCTCCATGTCCCACCCAGCCCTGCAAGTCCAGTGGTCAGAAGTGGCTGGAGAACAGAACCAGGAGCCTTTTATTTCACAGAAAGATCCTGGAAGATGTTTGGAACTCGACCTTGTTGCTGCCTGTGAGCACAGACCTTTCCCAGCCTTTCAGAGGGCACATCTTCATCTGGAGCTGCCTTTGCCCGTGCCAGCCTGGCAGTGGCACACACAGTGGGAACAGGTCACTGAGCTTTATGCCAGGAGGTGCCAGGGTAAGAGCTGGATTCTCCACTGGAAAGGTCTCCTAGTTCTGTCCTCGTCCTGCTCGCCCTCTGCAGCCTCAGCCCAGGGGGGTGTTGGGTGTCCAAAAGCAGGTTTGGACACCCAAGTTGATCCTTGTCTGACACCAAACCAGAATTGTCTGATTTTCCCCAACACAAGAAGGATGTGGAGTGTTGGGACATGATGAGCCCAGGGCTGGAGCCTCCCTGCTCTGGGACAGGCTGGGAGAGCTGGGAATGTTCACCTGGAGAAGGGAAGGCTCCAGGGAGACCTGAGAGCCCCTTCCAGAGCCTAAAGGGGCTCCAGGAGAGCTGGAGAGGGACTGGGGACAAGGCATGGAGGGACAGGACAAGGGAATGGCTTCCCAGTGCCAGAGGGCAGGGCTGGATGGGATATTGGGGAGGAATTGGTGGCTGGGAGGGTGGGCAGGGCCTGGCACAGGGTGGGCAGAGAAGCTGTGGCTGCCCCTGGATCCCTGGGAGTGTCTCAGGCGAGGCTGGACGGGGCTTGGAGCTCCCTGGGCTGGTGGGAGGTGTCCCTGCCCATGGCAGGGGTGGCACTGGATGGACTTTAAGGTCTCTCCACCCTGATCTTCCAGCCCAAACCACACTGAGATTGTGGAGTTTCAGGCCCACCTGCCATGGTGGTTTGACCAAAGCCTTGTCTGTGCACCAGGACCTTGTTGTGGGACGTGTGGTTCGAGTCTCGGGTGGGAAGGACAGGTCAGGGAATTCCGAGCTTGGCCTGGCTCGGGAAATTTGTGCTGCTGTGGAAACTCCTTCAGCTGGGCTCAAACACCCTCCAGCAGTGCCTGGTCCTGGTGGGGTGGCCTGAGGTGTCCTTGAGTGGGCAGTTCCTCAGAGGAATCCCCATTTCTGCCCCTTTTCGGTGCTCCTCACTCTGCATGTTTTCCCTGATCCCAGCGTGGAGCATTTCTGGAGCTCTGGGGATTATTTGGGATTAGCTGTGTGGGCAGGGCCAGGTGGGTGTTTTGGCTCCTGCTCTTCCTCCTTGGCCCTCTGTGGGTGCCAGGGTGGGATGGAATTCCCAGGAATGCTGTCTGAGATGATCCACCCCAATTTTCTCGATTAAGCTCAGCCTCCACTGAAGGCTCCACAGGCAGAGATGGAGCACAGATAGGCTGTGCCTTGTTTACTCCTCATCCAGGTGGGTGTTCCAAAGGCAAACGGTGCTGGAAGCTCCTCCTCAATCCTGAGGGATCCAGAAACTTCCACCTGCCTGGATTTTCCATGTTGTTCCTTAGGAAAACTGGAACAGGCTCTGGTTTCCCAGCTGAGTCTGTTCCTTGCGTCTTTATGTCCTGCTAAACCCCAGCACACTTATTAGGGCTTGATAATGCTGGAATTTCCCCTTTTTTCCCAATTTGTGAGGAATTTCAGGCCTTCCATCCCCTCTCATGGCTGGGTTTTTCCCTAAATTAATGAGGTAGCACTTGAGGTTGAAACCTAAACCACTGGGAGGGGGGGTTGGATGGATTAAGCTTGACTACAACCCTCATTGAGTGGGATGTTAAATGACATTCCAGATGGGACCACACCAGGAGCTCTGTGCTCTCCTCGGGGCATCTCAGCACCAGAAGAGGCCTCTCCACCCTGCAGTGTGGGCTGGGCACTGCTCTAGGGCAATGCTTGACCTAAAAATGAGGGAATTATTCTCAGCTGTCCCCAAAAGTGGCACTTTCAGCCGTGGTGAAGTGGTGGCATCTTAAAACAATTGATTAGAAGAAGTGGTGGCATCTTTCCCAGAAATTCCACTCCCTGGCACGGAACTGGAGGATGTTTCCTTGATGGAGTCGAGTGGGAACTGTGAGGATGCAGCAGGCATGTTGAGTTTGGAATGCTGTCAACTCGCTGAACGTCGGAAATGAGCTGGGATCTCCAGCCACACAGGTGTTCTCCAGCCATCCAGGTGATCTCCAGCCATCCAGGTGATCTCTAATCATCCAGGTGATCTCCAGCCATCCAGATGATCTCCAACCATCCAGGTGATCGTCAAACATCCAGGTGATCTTCAGCCATCCAGGTGATCTCCAACCATCCAGGTGTTCTCCACCCATCCAGGTGTTCTCCAGCCCCACAGGTGATCTCCAACCATCCAGGTGTTCTCCACCCATCCAGGTGATCTCCAGCCATCCAGGTGTTCTCCAACCATCCTGGTGATCTCCAGCCATCCAGGTGTTCTCCAACCATCCAGGTGATCTCCAACCATCCAGGTGATCTCCANATGCAGCAGGCATGTTGAGTTTGGAATGCTGTCAACTCGCTGAACGTCGGAAATGAGCTGGGATCTCCAGCCACACAGGTGTTCTCCAGCCATCCAGGTGATCTCCAGCCATCCAGGTGATCTCTAATCATCCAGGTGATCTCCAGCCATCCAGATGATCTCCAACCATCCAGGTGATCGTCAAACATCCAGGTGATCTTCAGCCATCCAGGTGATCTCCAACCATCCAGGTGTACTCCACCCATCCAGGTGTTCTCCAGCCCCACAGGTGATCTCCAACCATCCAGGTGTTCTCCACCCATCCAGGTGATCTCCAGCCATCCAGGTGTTCTCCAACCATCCTGGTGATCGCCAGCCATCCAGGTGTTCTCCAACCATCCAGGTGATCTCCAACCATCCAGGTGATCTCCAACCATCCAGGTGTTCTCCAGCCATCCAGGTGACCTCCAACCATCCAGGTGACCTCTAACCATCCAGGTGATCTCCACCCATCCAGGTGATCTTCAGCCATCCAGGGCAGCTGGGGCAGGTTTTGGCCAGGCCAACATGCCACATGGAATCGTGTCTTAAGATTTGCTCCTCTAAACATCTCAATTCCCTTCCTGGGTCTTGCTGGGAAAATAAAACGTGTAAATCTCACTGTGGTAGAACAGACATGGGCCCTGGGCTGGGAATCCAGTTCTTGGGGTGGGAATCCAATTCCTGGGGTCTGTGCCCTTCCCTGGCATGTGACAGTCCCTGTTCAGCTGTGGTGTCTGCAGTCCGTGTGGGTGTTACGGTGTCACCAACAGGGTGGGCACAGCCCAGGGCAGGGACTGTCCCCTGTGCTGGCACTNATTCTGTGACACTTTGCACTCTCAGTGTCCCCTGTCTCTCCTCCTCTGGGCAGAGAATGAGCTGGCCCTGTCCTGGAGCAGCCTCAGCCCAGCCCTGTGCTCTGCTGCCTCTGCTCTCAGCCCACACTGTTGGTGTCACTGCAGTGTCCCTGCTGTCCTAAGCAGATGGATAACCATTCCCAGCCCCAACCTTTCCTCTGCCTTTTGGGCTGCACTGGTTCAAAAATTGTCTGTTAAAGTGGTTTTCACGTGCCCTCAGAGCCCGGGAGGGCACCAAGTTTACAAGACAGACGATCCCATAAATTTAGCATTTCCACCAACCCTCATCCCGCTCCTGGTGGGATTTGCAGTCCCTGAGCTCCAGAAACGTTTCACCTCCAATTCATGCTCGACCTAAAACTTGTCTCCAGGCTGGAATCCTGCCCTGGGCTCAGGCTCAGGGAGTGGGGATTTTATAGCAGGTTACTTGGAGACAACCCCAGCCCCAGCCCAGGTTTCTGGAGCTGCCTCTTCCCCTGGAAGGCTGAAGAAGACAAGGCTGTCCTTGGCCAGAATGGGTGTGATTCTCTCTGTCTTTATCTCCACCAGCAGAGCTGCTGAATGGCCCCAAAACGCTCCTGCTTTCCTGACAAAAAGATGGTTGTGCTCTCCGTCACAACGACTTTGTGGTGCAGAGGATTCCCCAGGCGGGTCCTGGTGCTCTTGGGGAGGTGTTTCCTCCCACTGGTGGGTACGTGGAGCTGTAATCCCACCCAGGGTAACGTGGGGATTATTATCTTCTGAGCAGCAGCAAAGCCCAAATCTGTCGAGGAGCGAATTATTTCGCCCAGTCGAATGGGGGTTTTCAATCTTCCTGTAATCCCCCTTTTCAATCTCCTCAGCCAGAATGACTTTTGTAATATCATTTGTGCCTGGAAAATGGGAAAAGAGAAAATAGCAGGTTTTTTTCTCAGGGAGAGCACTAAGTTAGAATGAAATGCCCTTAGTTTGCAGCCCAAACTGTGGCTGGCCCGTCCTGCTGCAGTGCCCAACCAGAACACCACCTGAAATCATTTGTGAGGTTTAAACTCGCTGTTAAATCCATTTCTGGCCAGTCTGGAGCAAGAGGACACCGTGGAAACTCTGTGGGTTGGGAACAAGTTCCCTGAAGACCCTTCAGAAAGCTGCTCAAGAGCAAATCTCAGTGAATCTCCAATTGGCTGCAGAGCTCCAGTGCAGTCCCAGCATCGTTCTGGTGTCATTCCAATGGCACTGGAATCAAGATATGGAATCAGAACCCAAAGGGTCCCCCTGCATTCCTGGTCACTCAGACAGCTTGTCCTTCTCTCCCTGTGCCCCACAACCAGATGTGTGCCATAAAATAATAGGGAGAAAGCCATGGTGGCATCCAGGGCAGATTCTCTACTGACTCTGGGCAAGCCGTGGGGAATTTCAGTGGTGGTGGAACTGTCAGAGTAATAAAATTACAGAACAGAATGATGGAATGGTTTGGGTGGAGGAGACCTCAAAGCCCATCCAGTGCCACCCCCTGCCATGGGCAGGGACACCTTCCACCAGCCCAGGGTGCTCCAAGCCCCGTCCAACCTGGCCTGGGACACTTCCAGGGATCCAGGGGCAGCCACAGCTTCTCTGCCCACCCTGTGCCAGGCCCGGCCCACCCCCCCAGCCACCAATTCCTTCCCAATATCCCATCCAGCCCTGCCCTCTGGCACTGGGAAGCCATTCCCTTGTCCTGTCCCTCCATCCCTTGGAAATTGTCTCTCTCCATCTTTCTTGGAGCTCCTTCAGCTCCTGCAAGGCCACACTGAGGTCCCCCCAAAGCTTCTCCTCTCCAGGCTGGACAATCCCAGCTGTGCCAGCCTTCCCTCCCAGCAGAGCTGCTCCATCCTCTGCCCATCCTGGTGCCTCCTCTGGCCTCTCTCCAGCAGCTCCATGTCCTTGCTGTGCTGGCCCCAGGGCTGGAGGCAGCTCTGCAGCTCTCAGGGGTCTCACCTGGGGGGCAGAGGGGCACAATCCCCCTGCCCAACCTGCTGCCCACGCTGCAGGACCAGCCCAGGGCACGGGGGATTCTGGGCTGGGCCATGTCCAGCTTCTCCCCCAACTCCTTCTCCCAGGGCTGCTCCACCTGCTCATCCCCAGCCTGGATCAGCCCCAGCCCTTGGTCTTCCCCAAACTTCTCCCTGGGTCTCCCATGGGACACACGAGGAGCTGTGCCAACCCACAGTGCCAGCCTCTCTCAGCCCGGGCACCCTCTCGGAGCAGACTCTTCCAGTGCTCCAATTCCCTCACAGGGCATCATTGTCTGCCCTGCCCTCTGGGACGTGCTGGGCAAAGAACTGGCTGATGTTGTGCAAGCCCAGAGGAGCAGATTGTCCAAGGTGTTTATTCCACCAGCCCAAACACTCCCAGCAATGCTGCTCTTAATTATTTCAAACTCCATTTCAGTTTCTCTCTGCGAATTCTTGGGCTCCTGAGGGAACTCTGGAGGCTCCAAAAAGCCAACAGTGTGGATGACACGGAACCAGAAATCAGGGAGGAAGTGGAAAAGGATGGATTTAAGGATAAAAGCTGAGGGAAATTTCCTGTGAGACGTCAGGACTTTTTTCGGGGGGAATTGGAACTGTGTGTTTAAATGTCGTTTGCCAAGGGTGGGGTTGGGGGAAAGCAAACCCCTCAACAGGGGTTTGGTGGGACACTGGGGCCCCTTCCACGTGTGGATTGAGCCGTGGGAGTGACAGGGAAACATCCCAGGGTTGTGTCATTAAAGGTTCTTTTATGGTAGGAGAGAGGGAAATGGGGGTTCTACGACATCACTGCGGTTTGAACATGGTCCTTTGGGGTGAAAATTGGGATAAAAGAAGAGGGAAATGTTCCTGTGTCCAAAGGTGGGCTGGGAATAGCTCAGATCTGCTACAACCTCTGCAACTCCCTCACAGGAGAGGGGAATAAGGGGGGATTGGCCTCTGCTCCAGGGAACAGGGACAGGAATGGCCTCAGGCTGGGCCAGGGCAGGGCCAGGGGGGACATGGGGAGGGATTTGTGCCTGCAAAGGGTGGTCAGGCCTTGGCAGGGGCTGCCCAGGGAGGGTTGGAGTGCCCAGCCCTGGAGGTGCCCAAGGCAGGACTGGCCGTGGCACTCAGTGCTCTGGGCTGGGGGACAAGGTGGGCATCGGGCACAGGGTGGGCTCTGGGGGCTGCCAGGGCTTTGCCACCCTCAGGGATTCCAGGATTCCATGAACTCTTCTCTGCTAAGGAGTTGTGTGGTTTCCCTAAGATTTGCAATCCAATTCCCTTGTCCTCCGATGGCAGGAGGTAAAACCCCAATTACAGGCAGCCCAAGTTCCAGGCTTCTCCTGAATTTTAGCCCCCTGGGAGCAGGAAAACCCTCCAGAGCTTTTCTTTTCTGTGATGGGATGATTTCCCAGCTCTGGGAGGACCACAGTGAAGGCTGACCCTTCCAAGGAACCAGCCAAGAGCCAGAGCCCCACCTGAGCTCAGGGCTCACCACCCACCCTTTCAGCCCAAATTGTTCCCCTTAGAGGTGACGTGTCCCCAAAAGCTGTCACAGCCACCTGTGCTGTGTCACCCCCTGGCACCTCCTGCTGCCCCACTTGGGGTGATGTTGGCTCCTTTTATGTGTCCCCTTGGTCAGTTCCTGGTGGTTTGAGCTGCAGAGCTCCCTCTGGCTCCCTCCCAGCCCGGGCTGGGTGGGTGAGGAGCTCCCTTGTCTTCCTGCTCGGAATTTGGGACATTTATAAGATCTCCCCACACCCTTTCTCTGCAGGAGCCACTTAATGTCTTTGTGAGCTTTGCTGTTAAACTGTGCATAATTTGGGGGGTTCATTGTTCTCACTTTGTGATTTTTGAAATGGTGTTAATTTCCCCTTTGTTGGTTTCTGTTGACCACTTAATCCTCTGCCATTCCAATTGTTATTCTTGTTGGGCTCCTCCAACTCTGCCGTTGTTTGAAATGTCTGTCATCTCAAACTCGCCTTTGTTCTCCCAACAATGATTTTGGGAGCCTCCCCTCGGAGCCACATTCCAAGAGTGTGTGTGGCTGTGGATGGGGGGGGATTTTGGCCTTCCTTGCTCTTTGACTCCTCTCTTTTCTCCATCTGGGCCATCAGCAAATCCCAGAAGCTCAGAGGAAACACAGCCAGTTTTCCTTGGACAAGGAAATGTCCCTTGAGCTCCATCCCGGTGAATTTATCAGCTCTAATTCCACACCTGGGGGCTGGTGGTGATTCCACCTTAGTTCAGACAACCCTGGGAGAGAATGAAGTTCTTGTTGAGCCTCCCAGCAGCTCCACAAACATCCAAGAGCTGCCTCCTTCTCCTTGCCACAAAGTGGAAGCGATCCAACAAGCCATGAATCATTCCTTCCAAAACAGTTGAGGAGAGGATGAAATACCTGAAGATCTCCCTGGAGCTCCACGTGGCTCGGAGGGGAAGTCCAGATATTTATCAGGCACTAAATATTTTCATTTCACTTCAAAGAATTTCACCTCAGAAGACCCCTGGCCCTCAATGATCGTCTTCAAAGAGGGTGTAGGAATCACAGTTGGGGTGGTTGCTGAGAAACTTGGGGTCGTAAAGCCTCGATTTTAAAGCTTTTTGGGTTCCAAGGGGTAGAATCAGTTGTAAACCAGCACTATTAGTTCCCTCAGCCTGAAGTGGAGGCTCTGAACTCAAATATTTAGGTAGCCACCAACTCCAAGGCCTCCAGGAGTGCCAGAAAATGGGTGAAAATGGGACATTTCTTCCTCTCTTGGCAGGTGGTTGTTCTCTTGTCTCCAGATGGACGAGCAAAAGTGCCAAATGGGAGGAGAGGATTTAGGATTGTGACTTCTGACCCCTCATTGGTGCCCTGTGGAAAGACCTGACTTTCCTGGGATGTGGGGGATTTAGGGAACTTCCCAGCCCTTGGAACCCCCAACTCTTTGCCTGTTGGATTCATTTCTGGGGGTCCTGAAGCAGCAGGACCTGCAGGTGGACCCACAGCCCCATCACACCTTCTGTCCCCTGACTGGGCAGCTCCACACTCAGCATTTCCACCCATACTTTGTCCATTCCTGGGTGGAAATGCCTTAGGAATGCCAAAGTGCTCGGGAAGATGAGCCCAGTGAGGAGAGTTTGCCCCTTGCTGGACTTCAGGTGACTGGGCACGGTGGAACTGGGACAGCCTGGTCTTCTCACCAGTGTCTGTGCTGCACAAACTGGTTTAGTTTGAAGTGTCTGTGTCGCTTCAAATGATCAAGGAGAGGCAAAACCCATAAGGGAATGGCCTTTGGGGGTCCCAAACTCTTGGTCAGGGCTGAATGTCCCCTGTGCTGCAGGAGGAGCTCCATCCTGAGAACCTTTCTGAAGGTTCTGCAGCTCAAACCATGCCCTTGAGATCCCCTTTGGTGCTTCCACCCTCCCAAGGACTCAGTGACCTACCTGGGAAGCCCTAAAGGCTGGGACAGTCTCCTTGCACTTTTGTTGCTTCTTCTGCCCCTCTTGGTCCCCTTTGGGCTCCAAGCCAGGGTTGAGAATTGCCTTGGGGTTTGCTGGAGGGTCTGAGCTCTTGAGCTGGGTGAGTTTCTCGTCTGGCTGCTGGCCCAGGGCATCTTTGTGGGCAGAAAACACCATCCTGATGGCCTGGTGGCACCATGGGTGCCATTTCCATCCAAAATATTCAAGTTTCTGAGAAAACAAGTTTGGGATTGACTGGGGGGCTTTGTAAAGGTGTGACCTTTGACCGAACCATCTTGGACAGGAAAAAACATGGGGAAGAGAAGACTTTGGGGTGACCTCATTGTGGCCTTGCAGGACCTGAAGGAGCTCCAAGAAAGATGGAGAGAGACAATTTCCAAGGGATGGAGGGACAGGACAAGGGGAATGGCTTCAAAGTGCCAGAGGGCAGGGCTGGATGGGAGATTGGGAAGGAATTGGTGGCTGGGAGGGGGGGCAGGCCCTGGCACAGGGTGGGCAGAGAAGCTGTGGCTGCCCCTGGATCCCTGGAAGTGTCCCAGGCCAGGTTGGACGGGGCTTGGAGCACCCTGGGCTGGTGGGAGGTGTCCCTGCCCATGGCTGGGGTGGCACGGGGTGGGCTTTGAGGTCTTCACCTTTTTGTGCCTCTCTTTGTCCTCTCCATCCCAGCACAGGAGGAGGGAGAAGAGAGTGAGCAGTGCGTGGGTCGGGATGTTTCCAATGGGAACACCAAACTGGGGATCTCCATCCCCCAACCACGACCCCATGGCAGTTGTGGCTGTGCTGGCTGTCCCAGGAAGCAGCTTCTGTCCCACCCTGAGGGACAGCAGCAAGCCCAGCAGAAATGCAGTTTTCCCAGGGCAATTCGGCCAACACTGGTGGCAACTGAAGTGGTGGAGCTGCAGGTCACATCTCCTCACTGTGCTGACCATCTCAGCTGACCCAGGGCAAGTCTACAGTGTCCCCCAATCCCAGAGTGGTTTGGGGTGGAGGGATCTTAAAGATCCACCTGTTCCACCCCCTGCCATGGGCAGGGACACTTTCCACTAGCCCAGATTGCTCCAAGCCCTGTCCAACCTGACCTGGGACACCTCCAGCTTCTCCTTACCCCATCACCCCCCTCTCCACACAGCCTGAGACATCCCACCTGCCACAGAAAAGTCTTCTCCTCCTTGGAAACGGTGCCAATTTCCTGAGGAACCACCCAACCCTAATTGAGTTCCAGGGGAGGAACAGCTGTTTTCCCTCTGAGGAACCTCTGTGGTTCCTCTGCGGCCTTGGTGGTGTCCTTGGAGCTGGGGACAAACTGGGCCTTTATGGAAACCCCCCAGCCTTTTCCCAGGGACTCTGGAGGGGTTTGGCCCCGACCACGTGGCTGGACATCAGTCCCTGCTGCAGCCTCGTAGATATGATCTTTACTTCAGTAAATTCATTATCTTCCAGAGCTTCGGGAACACAAAGACTCCCTTTGGACAATTAGGACCACAAGGGAGGCTTTGGGAAGCTGATTGTTCCCTCCTGGGAAGAGATGAAAGACCAGAGTGCTAAAGAGAAGAGGTTTTTCATTATAGATCTGAAGATTAAACCCGAGGGGCTGGAAATCTGCCTTCTGTTTTATATCAATAAGTGCATTTCAAATGCTTGGCTCCTGGTCCTGTTTTTAGGTAACGGTCCTCTCGCCGAGCTCGCTCTGCTTTCCTCGAGCTGGGTTGGGACATAATTAAATCTGGGGATGAGCCTAACGAAAACCATGAGTCCATCAAGGCCACAGCAGGGCCCTGCTCTGCTTTTGAGCTGGGTGGGGTGGCTGCAAACAGGGTCTGTGTCACCTTCCCTGGCACCTCAGTGGTGCCCTGGGTGCAATGAATGGCTGCAAACAGGGTGTGCTGCCCCTTCCCTGGCACCTCAGTGGTGCCCTGGGTGGAATGAATGGCTGCAAACAGGGTGTGTGTCACCTTCCCTGGCACCTCAGTGGTGCCCTGGGTGCAATGAATGGCTGCAAACAGGGTGTGCTGCCCCTTCCCTGGCACCTCAGTGGTGCCCTGGGTGCAATGAATGGCTGCAAACAGGGTGTGCTGCCCCTTCCCTGGCACCTCAGTGGTGCCCTGGGTGCAATGAATGGCTGCAAACAGGGTGTGCTGCCCCTTCCCTGGCACCTCAGTGGTGCCCTGGGTGCAATGAATGGCTGCAAACAGGGTGTGCTGCCCCTTCCCTGGCACCTCAGTGGTGCCCTGGGTGCAATGAATGGCTGCAAACAGGGTGTGCTGCCCCTTCCCTGGCACCTCAGTGGTGCCCTGGCTGCAAACAGGGTGTGCTGCCCCTTCCCTGGCACCTCAGTGGTGCCCTGGGTGCAATGACTGGGTGCAAACAGGGTGTGCTGCCCCTTCCCTGGCACCTCAGTGGTGCCCTGGGTGCAAACAGGGTGTGCTGCCCCTTCCCTGGCACCTCAGTGGTGCCCTGGGTGGAATGAATGGCTGCAAACAGGGTCTGTGTCACCTTCCCTGGCACCTCAGTGGTGCCCTGGGTGCAATCTCTGCAAACAGGGTGTGCTGCCCCTTCCCTGGCACCTCAGTGGTGCCCTGGGTGCAAACAGGGTGTGCTTCCCCTTCCCTGGCACCCCAGGGGTGCACTGGGTGCAAACAGGGCCTTCTCCCCCTTCTCTGGCACCTCAGTGGTGCCCTGGGTGCAAACAGGGTGTGCTGCCCCTTCCCTGGCACCTCAGTGGTGCCCTGGGTGTAAACAGGGTGTGCTGCCCCTTCCCTGGCACCTCAGTGTTGCCCTGGGTGCAATCTCTGCAAACAGGGTGTGCTTCCCCTTCCCTGGCACCCCAGTGGTGCCCTGGGTGGTGCCATCAGCACCCTGGGCATCTTCTACAAAAGAGTGTTTTCCTGTGCAAAGCAAAGTGGAGGGGCAGATGTCCCCCCATGTGTTAACCCCTCTGTGTCACCTGGGGGGACCAGTGGCTGTGAACTGGCCTTTAGCCCCCCCTCCAGTGCCAGAGCTGTGGGCAGGGGCCTTCTTGGGCATCAAACCCGGGCCATTTGTCTCCTGTGGCATCTGGAGAGCAGGGTTGATGTTCCATGGCAAGGAAACCACAAGGTCCTGTCGAATGGGACATCACCAAACAGCCACGCTGGTGCTGAGCCCTTGTGGGGACAGAAATCCAGGAGAAATCTCTGCCAGGCTTTTGGTCCATGGGCAATTCCAGCTCCTGGAATGCCAAACCTGGCACTCTGCAAGGCTCTGAAATGGGAAGTCCGTGCTGCTGGACCAGGGCAGGGAGAAGGTTCTGCTAAAGACCAACGTTGGAATGTGAGCGAAGCAGAAGGTTCAAGTGATGCTCTGGAAGGTCTTCATGTCATGGGGGTCATTTGAAGCTGGATGAGCCTCCCTGTGTCCCACACAACCCTTCCCTGTGCTCAGCCTGTCCTTTTGGGATTGCACAGCTCCTGGAGAGGCTGGAGAGTGGGTGGGATGGAGACAGGAGAGGGTTTGGCTCCCTACAAGCCAGTGCTCCTGTTCCAGTGGTTGCTGGAGTCGGGGAGGTCCATAGGGATGATTTTAAGCTTGAGCTGCTGATGGGAACGAAGCTCTTTGGATCTTCTCTGCTTTCATTTTGGGTGGTTTCAGCTGTTTGAAACGAGAGGGAGATGTTTGCTTCCAACACCACGAGCCCAGCTGAATCCTCCAGACCAGCTCAACAGCCCAGTTTAACCCTCCCTGCCTGGGCTGCTGCTGCTGTGAAGGAGCAGGACCTTCCTCCTTGGTTTCTCCTGCCCTTTGACACATCCCTGCCTTGCCCAGAGGACCAACAACTCCCACTGTGGTTGTGTCTCCAGCAGCAGCTTTGGGGAAACCTCCAAAACTCCTTAGGGGAAACCCTAACCCTCCCCTGGCAGGGACAGAGCAGGGGAAGACCCAGCTCTGGCAGAGAGTTGGAGCTTTCAACCACCAAGCTGGAAAATCTTCTTGGAATTCTTTGTGTCTCTCTGAGTGGAAACGAGGGCAGACGACCCAACCCAACGCTGAGCGTGGTTTCCTTCTCTCAGATGATGTGCTGGGCCCTGAGACATCAGGGTGGGCATTTCCATCCCCCTGACACCTCAGGGCTCCCTCTCACCTCCTGCTACCGAGTTTGGGCAGAGCTTTAATCCTGACTTAGCCCAGTGCCATCGATTAGTCCCCCTCTGGCGTGGCCAAAAGCACAGCCAGTTGCTAACCTACTTCTCACAGCGATGTGTCCTCCAGCTTGGAAAGACCCAGGGAGTGTTTTATTGCTGTTGGCACTCAGAGGTTTTTATTTCCCAGCTCTGATGGGCTGAGGGAGGGATGGGGTG
>WBMV01002665.1:33703-45715 GCA_013396655.1 Campylorhamphus procurvoides | reverse complement strand
ATAAGGAGGAGAGGCAGATATCAGGTCGCTGGGTTGCAGCTTCTCTGGTCATCTCATCCTTCTGCCTTAATGCTCCTTTTCAGGACTTTAAATGTTGAGAAATCAGCTTTATTTGCAGTTACACCTGAGAGCAAGTCCAGGAACTCCTTGGAGGGCAGGAAGAACTTTTCATCCCTGGATGTTTTACTTCCAGTTAGTCTGGGGCAGTCCAGAGGTTTTGTTCCCTGGCAAAGAAACCTGACGAATTGGGAATGCCCAAATAGAGGGAGGAATTGGTGGCTGGGAGGGTGGGCAGGCCCTGGCACAGGGTGGGCAGAGAAGCTGTGGCTGCCCCTGGATCCCTGGGAGTGTCCAAGGTCAGGCTGGACAGGGCTTGGAGCACCCTGGGCTGGTGGAAGGAGCTCCTACCCATGGAATGAGATGCTCTTTAACCCTTCCAACCCACCCATCCTGTGATTCTACGATTCCCTTGCTCTCAGCCCCCTGAAGGACCAACGTGTGGACCTTGTAAAGCCAAGGAAAAACCATCCCTGACACTCTGGGAGGGAAAGGTTTGAAGAACAGACATGGAACCAGGAGGGAAATCCTTGGGAATGCTCCATGACTGCTGGGAATGGAGCATTGGAGGCACCTCAGGTGGGGTGGGCAGGTCAGTGGCCACCCCTGGGCTCAGTCTCCCAACTCAGAAAGCAAGAGGGGAACTAAACAACCCAAGGGGAACCCTCCCCCAGGGCCACCAGGCTGGAATCACCTGGGAAAAACTCCTTGGAATGTACTTTAGGACAAATGACCAAACCCCAAAGGCCTCCATAACGCACGGAATTGTTGCCAACTCATCTCGCACGACAGAAACTGGGAAGCAAATCCGACACACAGGGCTCTGACCCCAGAAATCCCAGTTCCAGGAGGCAGGCAGGGATTGAACCTGGCCTTGGGCTGGTGCTTTTCCATCTCCTTGGCCTTTGGAATTAATAATGGATTCACTCCAACACTCTGTAGAAGGTGGATCAGAGCACCAAGATGAGCAAACAGCGGGGCAGGAAGAAGGAGCAGCCCAGATGGAGCCCTTGGGAATGGGGATTGAGGGAAGTGGAGCATCCAGGGATGAGGAGATGGAATGGAATGATCCTGAAGGTCCCTTCCAGCCCCAACCATTCCACGATTCTGGGATGAGCCAGACTGCAAGGCTGGAGTGGGACACAAACATCCCACAGGGGAAATCCAGAAGGTACTGGAGACCCCCCTTATTGACACAACCAGTCCAGAAGGGTCCAGAGACCAAACCCAAAGGTTCTTCTGCAACCTAAAGGTTCCCAAAGCTCACCCAGAGGTGCCTCTGCCCCTGCAGATGGGCACAGAGCAGAACTAGTGATGCCCCCACTCACACTGCTCCGAAATTTCTGTCTCATGTGATCTCCTCAGCACAAAAGGGAGTATTTCATGGACTCCTGGAGTGGTTTGGGTTGGGAGGGACCTTAAAATGATCTCATTCCACCCCCTGCCATGGGCAGGGACACCTTCCATCAACCCAGGTTGCTCCAANCCTGCCCACCCTCCCAGCCAAGAATTCCTTCCCAATCTCCCATCCAGCCCTGCCCTCTGGCACTTTGAAACCATTCCCCTTGTCCTGTCCCTCCATCCCTTGTCCACAGCTCTCCTGGAGCCCCTTCAGGCTCTGGAAGGTGCTCTGAGGTCTCCCCGGACCCTTCCCTTCTCCAGGGAAACAGAAAAAGAATAATCTGATAAAATAAAAGTGCATTTTTTTACAGAAGGCTCCTCATGCTCTGGAGCAGCAGGAGGGGCTGAGGGAGCTTGGGGGGCTCAGCCTGGAGAAAAGGAGGCTCAGGGGGGACCTTCTGGCTCTGCAAGTCCCTGCTGGATCCAGGGCGGGGGTGGGATCTTCTGCCAGGGCACAGGGCCAGGAGCAGAGGGAACGGGCTCAGGCTGGGCCAGGGCAGGGCCAGGGGGGACATGGGGAGGAATTTGTGCCTGCAAAGGGTGGTCAGGCCTTGGCAGGGGCTGCCCAGGGAGGGGTGGAGTGCCCAGCCCTGGAGGTGCCCAAGGCAGGACTGGCCGTGGCACTTAGTGCTCTGGGCTGGGGGACAAGGTGGGCATCGGGCACAGGGTGGGCTCTGGGGGCTGCCAGGGCTTTGCCAGCCTTAATAAGTCAGGTCCTTCCTCCTCTCCTGTCCAGCCTAGGTATTTATATCCCACCCCTGCTTGAATAGGAATCTCCTTAGAAAACCTTTTCGGCGGAATTTTAAAGTTGAAACGGTTTTTTTTAATGAAAAAAGAAAAAAATTGGAAACTTCCTGGATAAAACATAACAGGCTTTGTTTAATTCCCTTCTCGTGTCCTCCCTCAGGCAAACCGAGAGCTGAAATCCCCTGCTGTGTCTGGCAACCCAAACCTCACCCCTTGGGTGGAAGGGGAGCTGGCAGGGGGGTGGGATTTTTGGGGTTATGACCAAAATTTTGAGGTTTTGGGGTTGAATTTTTGGGGGTATGACCAAAATTTTGAGGTTTTGGGGTTATGGGGTTTTTAGGGTTGAATTTTTGGGGGTATGACCAAAATTTTGAGGTTTTGGGGTTATGGGGTTTTTAGGGTTGAATTTTTGGGGGTATGACCAAAATTTTGAGGTTTTGGGGTTATGGGGTTTTTAGGGTTGAATTTTTGGGGGTATGACCAAAATTTTGAGGTTTTGGGGTTATGGGGTTTTTAGGGTTGAATTTTTGGGGGTATGACCAAAATTTTGAGGTTTTGGGGTTATGGGGTTTTTAGGGTTGAATTTTTGGGGGTATGACCAAAATTTTGAGGTTTTGGGGTTATGGGGTTTTTAGGGTTGAATTTTTGGGGGTATGACCAAAATTTTGAGGTTTTGGGGTTATGGGGTTTTTAGGGTTGAATTTTTGGGGGTATGACCAAAATTTTGAGGTTTTGGGGTTATGGGGTTTTTAGGGTTGAATTTTTGGGGGTATGACCAAAATTTTGAGGTTTTGGGGTTATGGGGTTTTTAGGGTTGAATTTTTGGGGGTATGACCAAAATTTTGAGGTTTTGGGGTTATGGGGTTTTTAGGGTTGAATTTTTGGGGGTATGACCAAAATTTTGAGGTTTTGGGGTTATGGGGTTTTTAGGGTTGAATTTTTGGGGGTATGACCAAAATTTTGAGGTTTTGGGGTTATGGGGTTTTTAGGGTTGAATTTTTGGGGGTATGACCAAAATTTTGAGGTTTTGGGGTTATGGGGTTTTTAGGGTTGAATTTTTGGGGGTATGACCAAAATTTTGAGGTTTTGGGGTTATGGGGTTTTTAGGGTTGAATTTTTGGGGGTATGACCAAAATTTTGAGGTTTTGGGGTTATGGGGTTTTTAGGGTTGAATTTTTGGGGGTATGACCAAAATTTTGAGGTTTTGGGGTTATGGGGTTTTTAGGGTTGAATTTTTGGGGGTATGACCAAAATTTTGAGGTTTTGGGGTTATGGGGTTTTTAGGGTTGAATTTTTGGGGTTATGCCCTTTTTTTATTGTAGAAAACAGGGGAAATGGGTATGAATGTTGAGGTGGAAGTTCAACCAGCACCTGTAAATAAATCAACGACAATCCTTGTGCTTGACAAGAGTGTTTTGAAGAGAAAAACAACCCGCCCTTCCAAGGTGAAGCATCATCGCTGCTTTAGCCCCGCCGAAAGGGATGAGTTCATCCCTGAACTAATTTTAGGCTGGCTCTTAGGCTGGCTCTGGAGGCCAGGGAGAAAAGCTGTTCCACAGCACGATCCTGGACACCTCAAGGAGCCTTTTGCTCCCAATTTCCTTCTGGAGGAACCTCTCCCTGCCCCAGAACCATCTGCTGTGCCCAGGGACGCGGCTCGGAGCTTGGATGCGTGAACGCGCCCTGAAGAAACGGGATCAGAGAAAGACTTAAGGCATTTAATAATAATAATAATAATAATTTAGACGTTTTCTGGGGCCACTGGGATTTGCTGCAGGGGTTTGTTAAGACAAGTAGAGATAATTGCTCTGGGTGTGTTTTGGTGGGTGGGACAGAAAGAGGAGGGCAGGTTGTGTGAATGACACAAGTTTCCAAAAATATCCCTCCCCAGGACTGACAAGATGTTTGGTGTCTCTCCTGGCCATCCTCTGGAATTCTCGATCACTTCTGGCATTTCTGTGTCTCTCAAGGCCTTCTCCTCTCACAGCATCATCTTCCCTCCCTTCAACTCTCCTCCTCTTGTCTCAGAGCCTCGTTCCTCTCTTGGCCCCCTCAGAACCTCTCCTGGATGTTTCCATGATGTCCTTCCCCACCGTCCTCCAAGCCCTCCTTTGCTAATTCCCACCTCTCCTTCAGAAGTAAAGCTGTCCAAGGACCTGAAGACCACAGGATGGGTCAGGCTGGAAGGGACCACAGAGGGTCATGGGGACAAGGGACCACAGGGTTGTGTCCAGAGGCTCTGGAATGTCCCCAGGGAGGAGACTCCAGCCCCTCTCTGGGCTCTGCTCAGGGCTGGGGCACTGCCCAGCCAAGAAGTTCTCCCTCCTGCCCAGGTGGGACTCGCTGGGCATCAGTTCCTGCCTGTCCCTCTTGTGCCAGGGCTGTGCCCCCCGAGCAGAGCCTGGTCCCTGCTCTGCCCCCTCCCTGAGGCACTGATGGACATGGGATGTCCCCTCTCAGTGTCCCCTCTGGAGGCTGAACAGCCCCAGGTGACAGAGCTGAGCGTGGTGTCACCTCCAGGACCCCAAGGGAGCCCCATGGAAGGTGGGGAGGGACCATTTCCAAGGGCTGGAGGCTCAGGACAAGGGGGAATGGCTTCTCACTGAGGGAGATCAGGATTAGGTGGGATATTGGGAAGGAATTCCTGGCTGGGAGGGTGGGCAGGGGATGGGATGGAATTCCCAGAGAAGCTGTGGCTGCCCCTGGATCCCTGGAAGTGTCCCAGGCCAGGTTGGACGGGGCTTGGAGCACCCTGGGCTGGTGGGAGGTGTCCCTGCCCAAGGCAGGGGTGGCACTGGGTGGTCTTTAAGGTCCCTTCCCACCCAAACCATTCCATGATTCCATGATACAAACTACACTTTGTCCCATAATGGCCCTGATTGCCCTCTGTGTGTTGCCCTCTCTAAGGAGGGAATTGTATTAATTTCCCACAATTACTCTGGGCAATTCCACAATAAATGCTCGTTATCATCTTTAGGGTACTTGAGAATTGGTGTTTTTATTTAATGAGAATTTCTGGCTTTCAGGGATCCCTGTGATTCCCCCTCATTTTGGAAGGGAATTGCTGTGTTCCCTCTTGCCCAACCATTCCAGGGCTTCACTCAGAGCTCTCACATTTCTGTTGCTGCCTCCTTATCATGTGGGGAAGGATTTTCTCAGCCCTGATGGTTTGAACATCCTTTATTTGTTAGAAATATCCTAACCTGTGGTTTCCACGCCTTGCCTTTCCCTTGCTAAGACTCAGACTTTATTCTTTGAATACAGAAAGGAGTGTTATCAGACTGGACTTCTCATGGGGGTTTTCCTCCACACCACTTTCACTCTTCTCATTTATATTTTTTATTGCCTTTATATCCCTTGTCCTTGACATCCATTTTCCCTCCTCAGGACAGAGCTGTTCCTGTGTTTCAGGGCCTGGAATGTTCCTTCTCCCCCAGTGTTTAGAGTGGCACCAGGAGGAAACCCTGAGAGAGGAGGTTTCTTCTTCCACCTCTGCGCTAGTTCATGGAATCCTGGAATATCCTGAGCTGGGAGAGACCTCCAGGGACCACCCAGTGCCACCCCAGCCCTGCCCAGGACACCCCAACAATCCCCCTGTCCCGGTGTCCAACGGCTCCTGGAGCTCTGGCAGCCTTGGGGCCGTGCCCACTGCCCTGGGCAGCCTGGGCAGTGCCCACCACCCTCTGGGGGAAGAGCCTTTGGTTGAGATGCCCCCTGAGCCTGCCCTGGCACAGCCCCAGCCCTTCCTGGGTGCTGTCCCTGGCACCCTGAGCAGAGACCAGTTCAGTGGAGCCTTTTTGGCGCTTGGGGAACTCACTGGGAGTCCTGTCCTTGCTTGGCCACGGGCCCCTCTCCTGCAGGGTCCTGTGTGCCCACACAGCCTGGCACTGTTCCTACAACCAACAGCAGTGCCCCTGCGTGCCAAAATCATCCTTTTGTACCTATCTGCTGCCACCCAGAAGGCTCCTCCTCGGAGCAGGGGGTATTTCAGGAACAATTCTGCCCTGGGCTACCAAACATCAAAGGCAGCCACTTTTCTCCTTCTCTCCCAGAAACCACGACCTGGGAAATCAAAGCCTTTGAAACGACGTTGCCTTCAGGGCAGTTCGTGCTCGTTAAAATGTGGAACAAAATAAATATTATTTGATTGTAAAATGCATTTACTTTTCCTCGATTCATTTAAAAATGGGGCAGGAAAATGGCCAACTCCAAACGTTGTAAGAACCACCTGTTGCACAGCACAAACCCCTCCAGCTTCATCTCTCTTAACCCAGTTTAGAGCACTTTCTTCTGCAATTAAGGCTTGAAATTCCAACATTTTCCTTGGGTTTCATCGGACTGGGAGTTGGGATATTCTTTCACCTGCTGGAGAGAGGCCAGAGGAGGCACCAGGATGGGCAGAGGATGGAGCAGCTCTGCTGGCAGGGAAGGCTGGCACAGCTGGGATTGTCCAGCCTGGAGAGGAGAAGCTTTGGGGGGACCTCATTGTGGCCTTGCAGGACCTGAAGGAGCTCCAAGAGAGATGGAGAGAGACAATTTCCAAGGGATGGAGGGACAGGACAAGGAGAATGTTCTCAAACTGAAGGAAGGCTGGGTAATATGGGATATTGGGAAGGAATTCTTCCCTGTGATTCCTGTCTGTGTCTTGACAATGCTGAGCTCAGGAGGTTTTTGGGGGTGCTGCAGCCCCCCAGCAGCATCTTTACATTTATTTTGATTCTCAAATGAGATTGTTGGAACCAAAATCCGTGTAGAAAGACCCCAGGAACCCCTGGAAAGAGCCACATCCCCTGTGACAATGGCCTTTCCTGCTGCCCAGCTCGGAACTGTGCACTGTGACATGGGCCAGGAGGATTTTCCCAAGGGATAAATTCCCTTGGAATCCTCCCTGGGGTTCTCCTTGCCAGGTGGTCGTGCCTGTGGGTCACCTCCTGGCAGCATTGCCACCATGCAATGCCTGAACCTCCCTGGGGCTCCTGAGGGTCTCCTGAGGGATCAGCTGCTGCAGCAGATGCTGCAGCTTTGCCATGGCCTTCAGGAGAAGCATTTTTGGGCCCAAATTGCACCTTTTATATTTAGCAGAGAGCGCTGTTTTCCCTGGCAAAGGCCCAGAGCGTGGCTCCTCCTCCGTGTCACAGGACGGGGCTCTCCATGTGAACGTGTCCCACGTGTCCTGCCCTGGCCACAGTTAGCCCTGGGGATGGGATGTGGCATCACAGCACGTACACAGGGCTTTCCTGGAGCCACTGGAGAAGATCCCTGGCAGGAGAAGGAGCCCTGCAACCCTTGGGGCTGGGCTCTGAGAACTTCTTCTCCTCGTGTGACCTGCTCGTGGCAGAGTCCTTGGAAACGTGTCCCCTTTTCCTGGTCAGGTGTCCCCTGGGATGGGAAAGAGCTTCCCCCTGCCCATTAAGGGACCTCCACAAGCTCCTCCGTGGAACCCATGAATATCCTGAGCTGGAAGGACCCACAAGGGTCACCAAGTCCCTCTCCTGGACCTGCCAAGGACCATCCCCAGGAGTCACACCTTGTGCTGTGCTGGGAGATTTGGAGCTCTGGCAGCCTTGGATCTGTGCCCACTGCCCTGAGAGCCTGCCCAGTGCCCACCACCCTCTGGGGGAAGGACCTTTTGGCCCAGAAACCCTGAGATCTTTCTCCAGCACTGAAGCCAGATGGTTTCTGCAGCAGTTTCTCCAGAACTGATCCAAGCAATGTGTGGATATCCGTTATTTCTGAGCTGTGTGTCCCTGAGAGCTCAGCTGGAGATCCCATCACAGCCATCCCCAGGCTGGGGCTTTGGTGGTTCTGAGTCCCCCAGGTGGGCAGGGTTGGACTTGGGGAAGACCTGGAATGTGCATCTGCTCAGCATAACTCAGGTGTTGTCTGGGAATGAGGGGCAGGGAATGTCTCCAAGGGAAGGAGCCACTCAAGGGTGGGCTCTGACTCCTGCCTGGGGGGTGGGCTTTGCTCTTCCACCTCAGCAGGGTATGGAATTGTCCTTTCCCACTCTGCATGGCAAACCCTGCAGGGGTTTGAAGCTTTTCCTGCTTGACCCAGCCCAGAAAGCCCCTGGGTCCTGGGCTGTGCCCAAAGCAGAGTGGGCAGCACGTGAGGGAGGGGGACTCTGCCCCTCTGTTTTGCTCTCCTGAGACCCCACCTGGAGTTCTGTGCCCAGTCCTGGTGGGACCAACACAAGGGGGGAATGGAATGTTGAGTCCAGAGAAGGTTGTGGGGTTGATAAGAGGATTGGAGCATCTTTTCCCTGTGGGAAAGGCTGGGCTGTTCAGGCTGGAGAAGAGAAGGTTGTGTGGAGACCTCTCAGCACCTGCCAAGGTCTGAGGGGGCTCTGAGGAAACCAGAGGGGGATTTCAACTCAAATGGGTGACAGAACAGGGGGGGATGGGTTCCACCTAAAAGAGGGGAAATTTGGGTGGGATATTGGGAAGGAATTCCTGGCTGGGAGGGTGGGCAGGGGCTGGGATGGAATTTCCAGAGAAGCTGTGGGATCCCTGGAAGTGTCCAAGGCCAGGTTGGACAGGGCTTGGAGCACCCTGGGCTGGTGGAAGGTGTCCCTGCCATGGCAGGGGTGGCACTGGGTGGGCTTTGAGGTCCCTCCAACCCAAACCAGTCTCTGATTCCATGACCCTTAGGGTGCATCCCCATCTTTGGGTGTATCCCACAGGGGACACTGAGGGACAGCCAGAGCTTCAGGGGCTCCTTCTGAAGGTGAAGTCAGGACAGTGAGTGTCATCCACTGTCACCCAGAGGGTTTTCCAAGCTCATTCCATGTCTGTCTCCTCCATCCCCACAGGAATCTCCTGCTCCCTTGCACTGAGCTTCTCATCCCAGGAACACCAGGGTGGGAGCTGCTTCGGTGTAAGATCCGTGCGCCCCAGGAGAAGGAAAATTCTGCTCAAATCCCCTATTTTCCCATCAATATGTAGGGAATTCTGATTGCAGGGACACTGCCCTGCCCTGCCCTGCTGCTTCTTCTCTCCCCAAAATCCTCAGTGCCATCAGCAGTTCAGGGCTGGCACTTGGGGGATCCCTCAGCATGAGAGGCTCTCCACGTGGGGAAATTATTATTCGTTATTATCCTCCCAGGGATCCACTCTGGAAGACAGATGTGCATTCCTCCCCACCCCCCTCCCCTGCCTCGAGAACGGATGAAACACGAAAATCGCTTCTTAGATGAAAAGCAAAGCCCCCGAAGTCCCCAGCTCGTTGAGTTTCTAATCTCTGCAAAGGAGCCAGGTCAAACAGACACGGCCCCTGCCAGAAATTGTTATTCTTAGAGATTTCAGCCTCCCATGGAAAAGTACTGAGCTGGCTCGGGGAGCTCCTCTTCCACTGTCAGCAACATCCAGCAGTGGAAAATTGGAGAAAAGCAGCTGCCTGGAGAGCGCTCAGGGCATTATTTTTAGCTCTGTGCCCCCACACGCTGCTCAGTGCAACACTGGTTGGGGTGCTGAACACAGGGAAGGAAAATAAAAGTCAAAATACAATCAATCTGGGTGGGGAGAGGTGAGGGAGCCTTGAGAGGGGATGTGGGGAAGCTCTGCAAAGGGGTTGAGTTGTCCCCGCTGAGCTGGAGGCTGGAGCTGCAGGGGAATGTCCCTCCTGCTCCCAGGTGGTGGCTTGTCCCCATTCCCAGTCCCTGCTGTGACATTTCTCGGGGCTGGGAGCTGAATGGCAGCTCTGACACTGGGGGAAATGCCAGCCCAGAGCTCTGGAGAGTTGGGACAGCAGCTGAATGCAGGGTGGTCCTGGGGCAGGTGGGCACTGACCCAGTGCCAGCCCTGCCCTCATCTCCTGCAGGGGATTTCCAGTTCCACTGGGAGCAGCTACACCCACAGCTGGAAAGGTTTCCCATGGAGGCCCCATGAGGTCTCACCTGGGTGGGAGAATCATCAACTCATGGAATGGTTTGGGTTGGGAGGGACCTTTAAATGATCTCATTCCATCCAGTGCCATGGCAGGGACACCTCCCACCAGCCCAGGGTGCTCCAAGCCCCGTCCAACCTGGCCTGGGACACTCCCAGGGATCCAGGGGCAGCCACAGCTTCTCTGGGAATTCCATCTCAGCCACTTCCCGCCCTCCCAGCCAGGAATTCCTTCCCAATATCCCTCCTAAATTTCCCGTCTTTCAGGTGGAAGCCATTCCCTTGTCCTGCCCCTCCATCCCTTGTCCCCAGTCCCTCTCCAGCTCTCCTGGAGCCCCTTCAGGCTCTGGAAGGGTCTCTCAGGTCTCTCCAGAGCCCTCCCTTCTCCAGGCTGTGCCAGGGCCTTGCCACCCTCACAGGAAGGATTTTTATTCCTCAAGAAAACTCTCACTGTGCCAAACTGCTTTTCCCAAAAAATCCTCCCTCCCCATTTTTGGGGCACTTCAGCTACTTCCAAATTGTTGGCATTGGCAGCAGCTCCGAGTCCTGACCCTTGGGGAATCCTGAGAGCCAGGGGAGGTCCCTGGATGTGCCCGAGCCTCTCTTGCTCCCCCAGGACACTGTTCTGGTGCCAGAGCAAGGAGAACCCAAAGGGTGGGAGAACCCAAAGGGTGCCAGGGGAGGGAGAACCCAAAGGGTGGCAGAGCAGAGGGAACCCAAAATGTGCCAGAGCAGGGGGAACCCAAAAGGTGCCAGGGGAGGAGGAACCCAAAGGGTGGCAGAGCAGGGGGAACCCAAAGGGTGGCAGAGCAGGGGGACCCAAAGGGTGGCAGAGCAAGGGGAACCCAAAGGGTGCCAGAGCAGGGGGAACCTAAAAGGTGCCAGAGCAAGGAGAACCCAAAGGGTGGCAGAGCAAGGAGAACCCAAAGGGTGGCAGAGCAGGGGGAACCCAAAAGGTGCCAGAGGAAGGAGAACCCAAAGGGTGGCAGAGCAGGGGGAACCCAAAAGGTGCCAGAGGAAGGAGAACTCAAAGGGTGCCAGGGGAGGGAGAACCCAAAGGGTGGCAGAGCAGGGAGAACCCAAAGGGTGCCAGGGGAGGGAGAACCCAAAGGGTGCCAGAGGAGGGGGAACCCAAAGGGTGGCAGAACAGAGAGAACCCAAAGGGTGGCAGGGCAGGGAGAACCCAAAGGGTGCCAGAGCATCTCCCGCATCTCCTGCACCTCCTTCATCTCCTGCACCTCCTGCATCTCACTTGTTTCCTGCACCTCCTGCATCTCCTGCACCTCCTGCACCTCCTGAATCTCCTGCACCTCCTGCACCTCCCACATCTCCTGCACCTCCTGCACCTCCCACATCTCCTGCACCTCCTGCACCTCCCACATCTCCTGCATCTCCTGCACCTCCTGCATCTCTTTCATCTCCTGCATCTCCTGCACGGCTTTAACTCGGCTTGGCAAACCTTGAGCCATCAGAGCAGTTCTGGGTGGAGCAGCCCCTGCAGGTTGCTGGTTTTGGGGAAGGCTTGGCCAGAGCAGTTCCATCATTTGGTGTGGGTTTGTCCACGCTGCATTAAAATGATTTCAGGGGATTTGCTGGGAAATTTCAGGGTGTCCGTGCTTGGAATGTCATCGTGGGATGCCTTGGGGTCAGGGGCTGTTTTTCCAAGAGAAATGACTTCTATTTGTCCCGCTTGGCAACTCCTGAAGGTTGACAGATGCCTGTAGTCAGGAGAGAGACCAAAAAACCTGGCACTGAGGTAAGTTCTGCCCGTGAGTTGAGGAGCTGAGCGGGAGTGTCGAGGGGATCCTTGGGCACGGGGCTGAGGGGAGGTTCTTCTGGGGGCTCTAGAAAAGTGGTGGGGGAATTCTTTGGGAGTCCTACAAAGGGCAGCAGAAGTGGCAGGAAAGGAAGAGGCAAAGATTTA
>WBMV01002665.1:19097-30645 GCA_013396655.1 Campylorhamphus procurvoides | reverse complement strand
AATGCCAAGGTTTCACCAGGGAATGCCAAGGTTTCACCAGGGAATGCCAAGGTTTTCAAAGTGGCCATGTGTGTGCTCAGGTCCGTCACCTCTGCTCTTTGCTGGGTTGCCACCTGAAAGAAAATCTCNTCAGGGATCCTGGGATTCTGGGAAAGCTCCTGTTTTGGTGACCCTGCCCAAGGGAACCCTCACATACAGGTGACCACCAGGCAGGGCTGATGTGCCTGCAAAATCAGCCTGGAGATGAGACCACAGAGAGGTGTGAGCTCAGGCAGGGCCCTGAACTCACAGCTTGGCTCTAAGTACAGGAGAGGTTGGGAAATTGATGCTCCACAGGGAAAAGAGGAGGTGGGATTTGGATCAGGTGGCTACATCTCTTCCATTGAATCCTTAGTGGCACACCAGGCCAGGTTTTAACCCGCTGTTTCAAGGATTAATCTCTGAGAACTACGGCCCAAGGTGTTAAAATAAAGAAAAAAAAGGTGATTATGTGTGTGTGTGTGAATAAATGTGTATGGAATATATATTCATATATAAACCTCAAGGGGACAGGGCTGTTCCAGTTGTGAACCACTTGGAAAGCAGATTTTCCCCCTATTTATAGGGATAATCTTGCATGTACTGGGAGGTTTGAGTGAGGGCAGGAGACAAATTAAACCCACACTTGCCTAGGAAATAATTTCCAAGCATTCCTCGTCCCTGGAAGTGTCCCAGGCCAGGTTGGACGGGGCTTGGAGCACCCTGGGCTGGTGGAAGGTGTCCCTGTCCATGGCAGGGGTGGCACTGGGTGGGCTTTGAGGTACCTCCGACCCAAACCAGTCCATGATTCTGTGGTATCTCCTCCTGGCACTGCTCATGTTAAGGGGACAGATCAGCTGATGTCACTGCTGGGGTTGGAGTGGCTACACCAACATCCTTCCCCCAGAGGAGAAATGCCCTTGGAGAGCATTTCCTGAGGGCAGAACCCCTTTTGGGGGCCCACTTTGGCTGGCAGTGATGGTGAAACCATGGCCTGGTCCCACCCCAGCTCCATCACTTGCCTTGAAAGCGAAATAAAATGTTCTACCTCGAGCAGGTGGACCAATCCCATGAAGATCCCAGAAGATCTGCAACCCTCACCCTGCAGGTGCCATTCCCAGTGGGTGCCCCCCCGAGTCACCGCAGAAAAGCAGCAGCTGGAAGGTGACATGGTGACACCTCCTCCCATGGACAAGGGCTGGAATGAGGGATCATTTCTGCCCACGATGGGTGGAGGAAACCACTCTGCTTTGAGACACTTGAGATGATCCGAGGTGCAACGCCGGAGGATTTGCCATCTCCAGCGGTCCACGTGTCTCTGGGGGCCTGAGATGTGACTTTTGATATGGATAAATGAAAATCAGCGAATCGTGGAACGTCCTGAGCTGGAAGGGACCCACAGGGATCACCCAGTCCCACTCCTGGGCACCCCAAAAAGCCCACCCTGTCCCTCAGAGCATTATCCAAATGTTCATCTAATTTGGATTTGCCTTTTTTTATTTTCATTGGGTGCCTTTTGCCTACAAAACAAATGTAGTTCTTTAAACACCCCCCAAATAGAGCCTTATGTAAATGAAAAATTTCTGACAAATACTTTTATTCTCAGCAACAATGAGCTAAGAAGATTTGAAGAGGTCGGGAAATGAACAATTTCAATTCTTCCTCAGCCTTTCAGAGGAAGCCAAGTGTAAAAAAAAGAGTTCTTGGGTAATGAATGGTAAGTTATTCATGACTTTTTTCGCGTGGAGAAATAACAATGTGCCTTCTGTGCCCATGAAGGAGAAGCGACCTTAGGGGGGTGGTTTGGGCTGTGGGAGTCCCACCCAGGTCTGCAGCTCCTGATGTTCTGCAGCTCCTGATGTTCTGCAGCTGGCAGCTCTTCTGAGCACTCCAGTATATCCCAGTCCCTCCAAGGCAGGTGGAAGGAGCTCCTGCAGATCCACGGGTGCTTTGCTGGTCTCACCCTGGGGCAGCCTGGGCAGAACTTTGGAGCTGTGCTGGTCTCTGGAGGAGCTCTGTGTTGAGGGGTAGCCACGCTTTGCCCAGGGGCTGCACCTTCATCTGGCAGTGATGGTGAGACAATGGCCTGATGCCACCCCAGCTCCATCACTTGTGAGGGCAAAGCAAAATGTTCCACCTCGACCAGGTGGACACCACGTGTCCTGTTTGGAAGGCTCCTGGGTTGCCTCAGGATGTGCTTTCACTGGTTGCCTCCCGGAGCTGAGCTTGATGAGGGTGATTAAAAATGGTTAACGAGCCTCTGCCCTGGGCCATGTGGGCACCTTCAAGAGTCAGGAATGGAGAGGACAGGGATGGGCAGCCCTGCCAAGTTCCCGAGCAGAGCAGCTGAAGTGGCTGCCCAGCCCAGCCCAGCTGCTCCTCGTGCTGTGGTTTGTGGTCACCCATTGTCCCTGGCTGTGGTGCCAGGGCTGGAGGGTGCCCATGCACTGGGCAGCACCCCATTGTTCTGGAGCATTCCCAGCATTCAGAAGGTGCCCTCAGGCCTGACTTGCTGCAAACCATGGGCAGCCTGTGGAGCCTCCGCTGGGATTGATGTCCTCATTGATGCCTCTGTGGAGCCCTGGAGATCAAACCCACCCTCCTGCAGCCAGGGGAAAGGCTCATGCCCTGGGGAGGCTTCCCCTGAAGGTTCTCCAAAGGGAGGCTGGTGGGAATTACAGTGCTCAGCACCCCTTGGACTCCTGAGGTGCTTCATCCCTGTGTTTTCTGAAGAGGACTAGTGGGCAAACACTGCTGGGCTTTGACTCGTTGTCTTCTGCCCAGAGAAGCTGTGGCTGCTCCACCCCTGGGACCATCCAAGGCCAGGTTGGACAGGGCTTGGAGCACCCTGGGCTGGTGGAAGGTGTCCCTGCCATGACAGGGATGGCACTGGGTGGGCTTTGAGGTCCCTTCCAACCCAAACCACCCCAGGATTCTCCAGTTCCACGATTCCATGCCTATCATTAGGAGGGTCCACAGGACACTGTGCCAGAGAGACAGAGGAGGGTGACTGAACCTTGGCTGGGGTTTTAGAGGACACCCAGGGAAGACTGGAGGGTTCCAAGTGTCCCTACAAGGGCTCTGCACAGACACATTTCCATGTTGGTTAGAACCACCTTGGTAAGTCATCAGCACGTGAAGAGCCCGTGCCAAAGGCCACTCCTGGTGGGAAGGTGTCACAAGGTGGGATGGGGAGGGAGGGCAGGAGGAGCTGTCACCCTCCTGTGCTGGGTGTGAGGGTGGCACTCAACCCCCCCTGAGGTCTTTGCCATGCTCAATGACTCTGTGATCCTGTGTCCACCTGTCTAAGTGATGTGGGGTTATTTAATCCTGGTTTGGTAGAGCTCGATCCAGGATTTATCTCGAGGTGACCCAGGGGATGGTGAGTGATTAGAGATGGGATGTGCTCAGGGCAGGAGCAAACCAAGGGTGGACAAGCAGAGAGCTCAGTGTGTCACACAGGGGTCTGATGGTCAGGAGATACTGGAGATGCAGAGGGACATGGGTCAAACTGCTCTAAGGTGCCAGCAAACACCTTTTGAACCTTATTCCTGATATGAAAAGATCCCGTGATCGTACGGAATTCCATCTGCAGGCTAAGATATTTTATACTATTGATTAAAATGAATTCAAGTCGTGGCCATCTCTTACTGCAGGAGCTTGTTGGGTGAAGGACAGGGCTGACCCCGAGTGCTGGTGACACTCCAGCTTTGCTGATCCCCACCTATCTTGGTTCCCTCCACTCTCCTGTGCAGCTCAGCAGGATCCCAGAGACACCAGGGCTGGCAGAGACCTTCAGGACCATCCAGTCCCACCACCACAATCCCCCTGATCCATGTCCCCAAGGGCCACATCCAGACCCCTCTGGGACACTCCCACAGACAGTGACCCCACCACCTCCCTGGGACACTCATTCCAAGGCCTGGCCACTCTGGCAGAGTAAAACCTTTCCCTAATACCCACTCTGAACCTCCCTCTTCCATCTCCTTTCCTCCTCGACCAGGTCGATGGGGAAACAAAGTGGGGTCTTTCAAGGAAGGCCACCACCTTGGGGACAGCCTGGGAGAGGCCACATTCCCTGGCTTTCAGCGAGGGTGGAGGCAGCTGCAGGGAGCCTGAATGCTCCAACATGTGGATATTCTGCTTAAAATAGCCTGGCAGGGAGTTTGTGCCAGCCCTGCAGTCTCTTGGGAGACTCTGATGAGGCAAAGATTTCAATGCAAATAAAACCAGACAGGTCAGGGAGAAGCTTTTCAGGCGTAAAATACCAGGCTAGAAATATTTATTTTTAAACAGAAAGCTTATCCCAAATTGTCCTTCCTGGTTGTAGAGCCTTTCCTGAGCCCCCACACACCAGTTTGCCTTCATTTGCTGCCCTGGTTTGTTTAGACCCAAAACCTTTCTGGGCTGAGTTGTATCAGCTCTGTGTGTTTATGGAGCTCCATGTGTGCCTTGGGAGTTGTTGGAACAATAATAGGAACTAAATAGAGGGTAATTTGGGCTAAATTGCTGCAAAATACCAACTTCAGAGTCCTCCGAGGTGCTTGATTCACAAGATATTTGATTTGGGATTGACCTCCCCATTCCTGGAATTGTTCAAGGCCAGGTTGGATGGGGCTTGGAGCACCCTGGGCTGGTGGAAGGTGTCCCTGCCCATGGCAGGGGTGGCACTGGGTGGGCTTTGAGGTCCCTTCCAACCCAAACCAGTGTGGGGTTCCATGATTTTGTGAGTTGGAATGGACTGGCTCCCTCCTCAGCCCTCGGCTGGTTTTCCCAGCTGTTCCGGCGTGTTGTGCAGCACAACCCCTGCAGGAGCCTGGGAACACAGCACTGGATTTGCTGGGATTCTTCAGCAAGGCATTCAGCTCCTGTCTGTGGGAAGGGATGTGGCTGGTGCTGAAAGGGCTGCAGCACCTTCCAGTTCAGGACCAGCCCCCAGTTCCCTCCTCAGGATCCCAGCAAGTTTCCAGATCTTGATCCAGAGCTCCAGGAGCGTTTGGACGGCGCTCTCAGGGATGGGGGGATTGTTGGGATGTCCTGGGCAGGCCCAGGGGTTGGACTGGATGATCCTGGTGGGTCTCTCCCAGCTCAGGATATTCCATGATTTAATGGAAAATTCAGCTCNCAGGGCCATCCCAGAGCACAGGGCACAGGGTTGTGCCCAGAGGGTCTGGAATGTCCCCAGGGAGGAGACTCCAGCCCCTCTCTGGGCTCTGCTCAGGGCTGGGGCACTGCCCAGCCAAGAAGTTCTCCCTCCTGCCCAGGTGGGACTCGCTGGGCATCAGTTCCTGCCCGTCCCTCTTGTGCCAGGGCTGTGCCCCCCGAGCAGAGCCTGGTCCCTGCTCTGCCCCCTCCCTGAGGCACTGATGGACATGGGATGTCCCCTCTCAGTGTCCCCTCTGGAGGCTGAACAGCCCCAGCTCCCTCAGCCTTTGCTGCTCCCAGAGATGCTCCATCCCTTGGGCATCTTTGTCCCCTTCCCTTGGGCATCTCTGTCCCCTTCCCCTGGAGCTGCTCCAGGAGCTCCATGTCCCTGCTGTGCTGAGGAGCCAGACTGGACCCAGCCCTGTAGACGTGCCTGCCCAGGGACACCATCACCCCTGGGAAATGCAGCACCTTGGGTTTGCTCTTCTGGAGTTGGTGCCTGTGGGACAACTGGGCAAAGCAAAATTGGCTTTCCAGGCTTGTGTTTGGGAGCACCAAAAAACCTGGCTGAGGATTTGTCTCCATGGGCTGGTACAAGCTTTATTCTCCTCAGGAACCGGTCAAACACCTCCCTTAGCCCAGCTGGCCATGGAGCCATCCTGTAGCACACACAACATCTCTGCAGGCACAGTCTGAAGCTGTTGTGGGAAAAGGATGAGAAAGAAATCCTTGTTGCTGGGTTTGGGAAAGGTCCAAATCCTGCTTTTTTGAGCTCCACATGCAGGTTACTCACAGGAAGACACTGGATAATGAGAAGGACCCTTTGTGTAGGCCAAGGAGCTAAAGGAGAGGAAATACTTTAGGGATGGGGGGGTAGAACTGTATTGAGGGATGGAGGGGCCGTAGGACCAGCTGAGAAAGCCTTGGAGAAGTTGTCATGATCTATGACATTTGGGACATCACAGGGAGCCAGAGCAGTCCAGAAGGCACAAAGGCACCATCAAACCCCCAGTCTCACTCTCTGTCTGCTGGAATCCTAAAATTCTTGGGGAAAATGAGAGGAGAGATGAGGAGGAGGCAACCTGGGACACTCCTGGCACAGAATCACAGTGTGACCCTTCCCAGCCTGCCCACATGGAGATGCCACCCATGGCTACGTGACCTGGCAGAGCTTTTGGAGAGCTCAGGAGATGCAGAGGAGGATTTATCATGTGCTATGGAGCTGTTTATAGCAAGGGCTTGCTGGTGGCCTTGAGGCAAAACCTTTGCTCTGTGGGAAGTTCCTTTCACAGGGAAAGGGGAGGAAAAAAACAGAGGAGGCCCAGGCAGAGGCTGAGAAATAAGGGTTGAGATGGGACAAGGAATAAGTTTGAAATGGGACAAGGAATAAGGTTGAGATGGGACAAGGAATAAGGGTTGAGATGGGACAAGGAATAAGGGCTGAGATGGGACAAGGAATAAGGGTTGAGATGGGATAAGGAATAAGGTTGAGATGGGATAAGGAATAAGGGTTGAGATGGGACAAGGAATAAGAGTTGAAATGGGACAAGGAATAAGGTTGAGATGGGACAAGGAATGAGGGTTGAGATGGGACAAGAAATATGGGCTGAGATGGGACAAGGAATAAGGGCTGAGGTGGGATAAGGAATAAGGTTGAGATGGGACAAGGAATAAGGTTGAGATGGGACAAGGAATAAGGTTGAGATGGGACAAGGAATAAGGTTGAGATGGGACAAGGAATAAGGTTGAGATGGGACAAGGAATAAGGTTGAGATGGGACAAGGAATAAGGTTGAGATGGGACAAGGAATAAGGTTGAGATGGGACAAGGAATAAGGTTGAGATGGGACAAGGAATAAGGTTGAGATGGGACAAGGAATAAGGTTGAGATGGGACAAGGAATAAGGTTGAGATGGGACAAGGAATAAGGTTGAGATGGGACAAGGAATAAGGTTGAGATGGGACAAGGAATAAGGTTGAGATGGGACAAGGAATAAGGTTGAGATGGGACAAGGAATAAGGTTGAGATGGGACAAGGAATAAGGTTGAGATGGGACAAGGAATAAGGTTGAGATGGGACAAGGAATAAGGTTGAGATGGGACAAGGAATAAGGTTGAGATGGGACAAGGAATAAGGTTGAGATGGGACAAGGAATAAGGTTGAGATGGGACAAGGAATAAGGTTGAGATGGGACAAGGAATAAGGTTGAGATGGGACAAGGAATAAGGTTGAGATGGGACAAGGAATAAGGTTGAGATGGGACAAGGAATAAGGTTGAGATGGGACAAGGAATAAGGTTGAGATGGGACAAGGAATAAGGTTGAGATGGGACAAGGAATAAGGTTGAGATGGGACAAGGAATAAGGTTGAGATGGGACAAGGAATAAGGTTGAGATGGGACAAGGAATAAGGTTGAGATGGGACAAGGAATAAGGTTTGAGATCCTCTCTGATTGCAAAGTGGAGGATCTGCAGCCACTGAAAGTCCCTGTGAATAAGAAAAATCAAACCCCACACAGAAACAGTTAAATATGTCATGAACAAAAGCACAACTGACAGAAGGGGGAGACTTATTAACTGTGAGTTTTAGAGTGTTCTTGGTTTTTTCCCTGGGAAACAGGACTTGGTGGGCAGCCCTTGCAAACAGGATCTCAGCACAGGATCTCTCTGCTGTTGTCATTCATTTTTCCCTCCCTCTGTAAACAGCCCTAAAAGCAAGTGGTGCCAACAGTGCCATAGAAAGTGCTCCTTGGGAAAAAAAAGTCCTGAAAATATGATTTGTGGCCGAGTTTTTATTTAGATGCAGATGTAGGATAAGGGATCTCCATATTTGGCTCAAATTCTTGACGTGAGGCTTAGAAGAGAAGAAGAAAAGGGGGGCCCCATCGGAACTGAGGAGCTGAGAAAGTTTAGGTTCTCTCTCCACATGAGACTTTCCAAGATAAATGAACAGTGGGTGTTGAGCTGGATGTAAATCTGCAGAGCAAGATGGGAAGGGAGGCTCAAAACCCTTCACCCAGCAGTGGAATTTGCCAGGGAAGCTGAACCTTCCCTTGTAGCAGCTCCCCAAGGAAGGAGGGAGACCAAAAAAAGGTGGAATCCCATTGCTGGGAGCTCTGTTAGTCCAGACTTGCTCCTGGTGGGCAGCAAAGACAAAAAGCAACTGGAGCTTGGCCTGGGCTGTTTGTGGAACTCCTGGGAACGTCATTAACTTGGGCTGAGGAAACCAGAGGGTATTGCAGGACCCCAGGGACGCTGATCAATTAATTGATGGTTGGCAAGGAAGCAAAATTGGCTGCAAGGGGCTGGTTTGAACTTTCAGTCTGGCCAAGGGACAGGACCACAGTTGTCTGGTCAAAGTTCCTCGGATCCAGCGGTGCTGAAGTGCAATTTGCACCTCCAGAGGGGAGCTGGGAGCTCTTCTTGAGGTGTTCTTTGAGGCCCTGAGCTCCTGGCAGCATCCTGGACTGCGAGAGAGGGAAAGACAGGCAAGTTCCCTCAATTCCCTAAGAAAGTTTTAGGCTGGAAATGCTTTTTATGAATCTGTTATGGAATCGTGGAATGGTTTGAGTAGGAAAAGCCCACCCAGTGCCACCCCCTGCCATGGGCAGGGACACCTTCCATGGGCAGGGACACCTCCCACCAGCCCAAGGTGCTCCAAGCCCCGTCCAACCTGGTCTGGGACACTCCCAGGGGTGGGAATGGTCACTGATCTTCACTGTGCCTTCCTTTAGCTGCCCAACACAGGAGACATGTCCAGGGTGGCAATGGAGAAGCCCTGACCACCCTGGTTCCTCCTGAGGTTTGCAGCCTGTCTGTGCACACACCTGGCACTCAGCCCTGCCATCTGCTCTGGGTGGTGCCATCTGCCAGCCTGGCAACCAGCAGGCTGTGCCAGGGGCTGAGCTGAGCACCAGGAGCCACACGGTGCAGAGGAGCAGCCACCATGGGATGACGTGGGAGCCCTGGATGCCCCGTTCAGCCTGGCCTTGGACACTCCCAGGGATCCAGGGGCAGCCACAGCTTCTCTGCCCAACCTGTGCCAGGGCCTGCCCACCCTCCCAGCCACCAATTCCTCCCCAGTATCCCCACTATGCTGACCTCCCACCCCTGGTGTCACAGGTCCTTGCTCAGGGCTCCACAAACCCCTCGTGTCAACCCCCCATTGCCATCCTGGAGGGTGGGAAGTCCTTTTTGGTTGACACTGAGGGGTTGGAAAGGTCAATGATCCCTTGTTCCCAAAGTCTCCCCAGTCTGCTCAGCTCTGACTCCACAGAGAACTCCTCTTGCCTGTTTTCCCCCCTTCTGATTGTTCTGTCACCGAATTGTGTAATTAATAATGTCTTTATTAGAACATTCATAACGTGAGGCAGCAACAGAGACACTGTGGCAACCAAACCCAAGTGCAAACCCCTGTAAGATGAATTCCCTTGTTCTTTCTGCCGGGGTAAAATGTCAGGATTTTAGGAGAGGAACTGTTTCCAGCTCTGCACAGAAGGGTTTTGATTTAAGTGACCGCAATTTCAGAGTTTCAATTGTGTTCTCGTTCTCCCTCTGTCTTTCTTTACCAACAGGCTGGTATCATTTGTTTAAAATTCCTCCTGTTTTCATTGGAATGTAGTTAATTGCCTTGGAAGGAGTATAATCTCTTGAAGAAAACCATGCTCGCCATGGAAATTGCTCCTTTTGAAAGGTTTGCAAAGCAAAAAAAAGGCAGATTGTGTACAAATTCTTAGAATGCTGCCTTGTGCCAAAGGCTGCTGAATTTGCTTGGCTTGGGCAAGTCCTGGCAGCAAAGCAGGACATTTGGATGGTTATTTATGTTGTTTATTAACTAATGTATAGCTGGGCCAGACTAATTGCTACTGCTCTGGGTACAGCCACAGTAGCACAAACCACACAGCCCTTGGCTGCTCTGGAGGGAAAATTCCTGGGTTTCATGCAGAGCTCCTTGGCCCAGGAACCTTTCATCAAATCTGCAAGAATAACTCGGTGGGTTTTGGTTCCCCCTCTCCCCCTCCCCACGCCCCCCTGCGTTGTGGAGAGCCTTAAACGGGGGCTGGGGATTTCTGATGGAACTTCAGGTCAGGGGTTGGAAATGAGGGCTGTGATGGCTTTCCTTGTTCCTCCTGGTCCTCAACCATTGTCCTGGGGCATGCACAGGCATAGCAATGCATCCCCCTGCTGAATCCCAGGATCCCTGAGGGTGGCAAAGCCCTGGCAGGCCCCAGAGCCCACCCTGTGCCCGATGCCCACCTTGTCCCCCAGCCCGGAGCACTGAGTGCCACGGCCAGTCCTGCCTTGGGCACCTCCAGGGCTGGGCACTCCAACCCTCCCTGGGCAGCCCCTGCCAAGGCCTGACCACCCTTTGCAGGCACAAATTCCCCCTGAAATGACAAAAGAAGCCCTGACACCTCTTGCCTCCCCCTGAGACTCAGCCCTGGTGGGGCACAGTGACCTCAATGGCACTGCAAGGCTTGGGATCCAAAATCAGCTCCCCTGCTCTGCTGCCTCCACCTTCATCTTCCTCTCTGGTGAGGAAGCAGCTGAAGTTCAGGCCAGGCTGGCTGGAGCTGGGAGCAGCCTGGGCTGGTGGAAGGGGTTTGGAACTGGATGATTTCAAGTTCCCTTCCAACCCAAACTGTTGGGTGATCCTGTGACTCCCCCATCCATCCCTGCTGTGGGACACTCAGCTCCCTCTCCTGCCTCCCAGAACATTTACTCTGCACCCCTTTGGGGTCATGTCCATGGTATGACATCCCCTAACCCAACCCAGATGAACCCACAGGAAGGGAGGAGGCTCAGGGGGACCTCCCTGACAGGAGGGGACAGTGACAGGGGTCGGGCTCTTCCCCATGGCCAAGGGACTGGATGTGGCACTCTGTGCCATGGTCTGCCAGGCAGGGTGGCACTGGGGCAAGGGCTGGACTCCACGAGCTCAGGGGACTTTTCCAGCCTGGTTGATGCTGATTCCATGCCAGGATTCCATGCCAGGATTCCATGCCACGATTCTCTCCAAAATCTGGGCACAGCCTGGCAGAGCCTCGCTCAGGGGCAGAGCCCAAGGGGCAAAGGCAGCTCAGGGCAGGGAATTCCCAGGTTGGAGTTACCAGGCTTTGCCAGACACGGGGGTTTGCCAGGTTTTATTCCCTGTTGGGTTTCTCCCGGTGGGTTTGGGCTCTCCAAGCAGCAGAGCAGCCTCTGGCACAGAGGGGATGGCACAGGAGGGGCAGTTTGTTAAGAAGGTGCCCCAGGGAGGCCATGGGGGCACTCGTGGGATGGATTTAGGTGGGCTCTGCAGTTCCACTGCCCCAAAGCACCCAAACAAACATGTTTTATTCCAGAACTCCTGGGTTGGTGCAGCTGGGGAGGGAGGGAGGGAGGGA
>WBMV01002665.1:0-18653 GCA_013396655.1 Campylorhamphus procurvoides | reverse complement strand
TTTTTCCAGAACTGGTGGGTTGGTGCAGCTGGGGAGGGAGGGAGGGAGGGAGGGAGAGGGGCAGGGAGTGGCTGGGCAGGAGAGAGCTTTCTGTTCTCCTTTTGCCTTTGGCAAATCTCCACCTTGGCAAACCCCTCCAGCAGCCCCAGTTTGGCTTCTCTGCTGGAAGGTGCAGGGTGAAGGTGAAGCACTGTGGGCCCACCTGGCACAGGCAGAATTCCAGGGGTTCTGCCTATGAAAATGGCTTCAAAAAGAAAGAAAAGTTGAAACCACAAAATACTTTTTCTTAATTTTTTGGGTTTTTTTCCAACAGCAATATTTTCTGAACAACTCACTCTCTGCAAGTCCCTGACAGGAGAGAGGAATAAGGGGGGATCAGGATCTGCTCCCAGGGCACAGGGCCAGGAGCAGAGGGAACGGGCTCAGGCTGGGCCAGGGCAGGGCCAGGGGGGACATGGGGAGGAATTTGTGCCTGCAAAGGGTGGTCAGGCCTTGGCAGGGGCTGCCCAGGGAGGGTTGGAGTGCCCAGCCCTGGAGGTGCCCAAGGCAGGACTGGCCGTGGCACTCAGTGCTCTGGGCTGGGGGACAAGGTGGGCATCGGGCACAGGGTGGGCTCTGGGGGCTGCCAGGGCTTTGCCACCCTCAGGGATCCGGGGGTTCTGTGAAATCGTTTTTAACCAGCCCATTGCCCTCCATCACTCAGACCAACAATGCATTTTCAGGGCACGGTTCAGTTGGTGTTTGTTGACAAGTCCCTCTCATTTCTTTGAAACACTCCCCACTCCTTTGGCCCTTTGTGATTGCCCAGCAGAGGGAAAAGGAGGGAGTGGAAGAAGTTTTCAGGCACCTGGTAGGATTTCATAGGAGCAAAGAATCCCAGGATGCTTCGGGTTGGAAGGGATCCCAAAAATCATCCCATTCCATGGGCAGGGACACCTTCCATGGTCCCAGGTTGCTCAGGGCTTCCTCCATCCACCCTGGCCCAGCAGTAGGGTCTGGATATGGCACAAATGCCCAGACCCTACAAAGCTGGTACAGAGCAATGGGACAACCCCAAATTCCTGCTTTCTGGGAAGAAAATCACCCAGTGACCTCAAGCCAAGGAATTGAGTCAGGTCCCCCACTTTGTGGTCACCCCAGGGCTGCGTGCCCAGGTCCCTGAGGATGGGCAGGAGAAGGGAACAAGAGCACAAAGGGCAGGAGGGAAGAACATTTGGGGCATGGGGTTGAGTGTTGCCCTGCAGAGCAGTGGAGGGAGGCTGGGGGAGCTGGGATGGGGCCTCTCAGGTGGCTGGGCAGGGACAGCTCCAGACACCCCAATTTGAGCTCAGATTATTTAATTAAGTGTTCCAGGCTGGGCTCAGGACTCCTCTGAGCTGTCTGATCCTTCCAGACCCAACAAACCCTGGGCTTTGACTGCCCATGTCTCTCTGCCCCTCAAAGCCCATTGTCTGCCTGAATCATCCCTAATGAAATGAATATTTGCATATTAAGTAGCTGGAAGTGGAAAAACTGGGGTGGAAAAGCCCAACAACATCTTGACTTGGCTTTTGTCTTTGATTTTAACGAACTCCTGAGAATGTGAATAAAAAATGTTTCCTCCTGGCATCCAGCAGGACACTTGGAATCTGTCTGTCTGTCCAAGTCTGGGAGCCATGCCTGCTTTGGAGGGCTGGCTCTGGATCTCGGGGACCTTGTCCTGCTGAGGGGGAAGAGGAGGGTGGCACAGCCAGGTCTGAGGTGTCCAGGGATGAAGGGATGTCCACGTGGGTCCAGCTCCATCCCTGGGTTGATGGAAGGGTGGGATAAAGCAGGGCTTTGTTGGCCAAGGAGCTGGGGTGGGAAGGGACCTTCCCAGCTGGGGTTTCCAGCTCACTGCATGTTCTGGAGCTTTCTGGCTGCTCCACCTGCCCTTCCCTTTCGCTGGGAGTCCCTGGTGTCCCACCTGGAGAGGGGGGACCATCATCCCTTTGTGGGAAAGGGATGAACTGAAGCCAGGCTGGGAGGAAAGGGGTGGTTGATCCATGTCCAGCCAGAAGGAAAGCAGGTCAGAGCTGCTTCAATCCCTTCCAGCTGCTGATCCTGGTCATGTTCCCAACCTCCTGTGGTCCTTCTTGAGGCAGCCACAGGGAGACACTGATTTTGGGACAGCTTGTTCCTTGTTCATACAGAGACTCATGCAGTGGTTTGGGTTGGAAAAGACCTTCAAAGCCCATCCAGTCCCACCCTCAAACACCTTCCAGTAGCCCAGGGTGCTCCAAGCCCCATCCAACCTGGCCTTGGACACTTCCAGGGATCCAGGGGCAGCCACATATTCCTGGGGTGATCTGTTCCAGGGTCTCACCAAAATGTCCAATCTAAGTCAACCTTCTTCCAGTTTAAAACCATTCCTCTTGTCCTGCCCCTCCAGGCCCTTGGAAATTGTCTCTCTCCATCTTTCTTGGAGCTCCTTCAGGTCCTGCAAGGCCACAGTGAGGTCACCTTGGAGCCTTTTCCTCTCCAGGCTGAACAATCCCAACTCTCTTGTTCCTTTTTCATAGAAAAGGTCCTCCACCCTTCTCAAATGGCAAGCCTGGATTTTGTGGACCGAATTTTGTGGTCCTTCCCTTGCTGAGGAGCCCAGAGCTGGACACAGAGCTCCAGGTGGTATCTCACTCCCTCAACCTGCTCCACGCTGGTCCAGGTTTCCCAGAGAAGCTGTGACCTCCCCATGCCTGGCAGTGGGTGCCAGGTTGGACCTGGAGTGACACGACTGCCCTTGGGGTGATGGAAGGGATGGTCCAGCCCCATGGTCGGCCTGTCCTCCCAAACCAGCTCTTCATATCCATCTGGGCAAGGATTTCATTGCCCCTCTGCTTTGCAAAGGCCAAGCCAGCTTGGCTGCCCTCAGCACAAAGCCTGTCCCCAAAGGGTGATTTATAACAAACCAAAGGGATTCCAATTCAGCCTTCAATCCGTGTCGAATCAGAGGAGGGTCGGAGTCAAAAACAAACATTTCCCTGCCACAATAACAAGGACCTCGTTATGGTAATTGCAACATAATTTGCTCCATCAATCACAGAGTCGTGTGGGTTTCCTTCTTCTTTTTTTTTTTCCTTAAAAGAAAAAAAAAAGGGGATAAACGGTTAGAAAGCCACGCAAAAACCAAACCAAAACAAACAAACACACAACAAAACCCCCTCCTGCATTTTTAGCCAAACGTCTGTCCGCTGTTAATGAGAAGGATCTGGATTTTTTTGGGGATTGATTTATGGCTCTTTCCACAGGGAATAACAAACCAGATGCCCCCTCGACCGGGACTAACCTGCCAAAGTCGTGCTATTCTGCTGCCCGCAGGAAATCTGCGCTGTTTGAGGCGCTCGCTGCGTCTGCTTTGCAGATTAAGGGAGGGAAAAACAGAGAAAACCATTTCGGCCCTGCTTTGGGAACGAATTCGGGGTTATTCCCCAGCCCAGAGGAGCGGCCCCGGAGTTAAAAACTCACAGCAGAGGGCTGGGAACCTGGTGGGGTTATTTGTGATAAGGAAGTTTGTTAATTGTAAACCATTTAAATCACAAAGCTCTGGGAAAGAGAAGGCTCTTCGATTCCTTTTAGTCCTTTTCAGCCTGATTTGGTGCCTTGACAAAGTTCCCACAAAGTGCTGCCCACACATTGAGTTCCAACTGTTTGTGCTCCTTAAAAACAACAAAATTAGGTATTTTTATTTCAAATTTTGTTACTTTGTGAGTCCTTGACTAAGGCTCTGGGCTGGACTTTCCCTCTGTAACACAGTTCTTGCGATCTGGATCACTGTCCCACCAGTCCCAACAAAGAAATATTTCTTTGTTCCATTTGGCCGGGGGGGAAATTGCAACATCACTTTAAAAAAAATATATTAAAAAGAAATCTCTGTTAACTTCATTTTTTTTAAAGCTGCTGTTAAGCATCAGCAGCTCGTGACAGTCCAAGGAGAACAGCCCTGGAAGATGAGCTGGGAAGGTGAAGGAGCTCTTCCCAAAAGTGAAGGGCTCCACCTTTGCTTGGTCCGTGGACAGATTTGGGTCGTGGTGGTTCTGGAGATCACAGAATTCCAGAGTCATCAACACTGGGAGAGACCAAGGGCAGGAAACACGTCCTGTGAGGAGCAGCTGAGGGGGCTGGGGGTGTTTTTGGGGAGAAGAGGAGGCTCAGGGGGCACCTCATTGCTCTGCACAACTCCCTGACAGGAGGGGGCAGTGAGGGGGGTCGGGCTCTTCTGCCATGGCCAAGGGACAGGGGGACAGGAGATGGCCTCAAACTGCACCAGGGCAGGGCCAGATGGGATATTGGGTCGGGAAGCCAAGGAAAGGAGCAGAGTGGGATGCAGGACCAGGTTTGGGGATCCTCTGCCATCCCAGCATCTCCCCAACCCCCAGCCCAGAGGGAATCCTTGCGTTTCCTTCTCACTCTCACTGGAGGAACAATGGAAGACCCTGAGATGGTGCTGGTGGAGCACCTTTAACGTGCTGTCCAAAGACAGGCACATCTAGGGAAATTTGGGAGTGTTTCTGCTCTCCCTAAAACAGAGGGAATTGTGGAATGGCACAACCCAAGGGTTATTTCACCTGCTGCCCAGAGAAGGAATTGTTTTCCCTGGGCCTCCTTTTTTGGGTGTGTGGCTCCTCTGCTGCCTGATGGTCCCTTGGAGTCACTGGCACTGATTTCAGGGTCTCCTTGGCCTTGCCGTGGAATTCAGAGGGAATTCAATCTCTTGGAAACCTCCATGTGACAATGGATGAACACACAGGTCTGGTTTCCTTGGGAATCCAGGCTGAAAACACCCTAAAAATGAATTTATTGCATCTTTACTGGTGCAGCCCAGGGGATTTGCCAGCTCAGAACTGGCACCAACACGGTGGGTTATATTTTGGAGGTATTTTTATGTATTTTTTCACCAGGTGATTTATTCCCCACACACCTTTACCAGGTGTTTCCTCCATCCTCAGCTGCTCCCAGAATTTTCCTCGATATACGTTGGTCACTATAACAATTTTAAGAAAATTAAATGCTTTATAGGCTAAGGTGACATTTACAGGAGGCTTCCTAAATTTGAGCTCCATCTGGAATTTCCTCCTGTTTAAGATCCCTGTTGAGTTTCCTTCCTTGGATTTCCAGTCTCAAATTTCTTGAAACTCCAAGAAATTTGCAATATCATCAACTTTGTGTCTGGTCTTTGCAAAATGCCTCCTTTTTGAGCATTGCCACTTCTATTCTCTGCTTGGGGGATTTTTATGTTAATATTTCACATAAAATAACTACAGAGAAGGGGTTTAAAACGTTTTTGGAGGTGGAAGAAGGGCAGGTTTAAAATTTGATTTATTTTTTATTGAAGTAACCACTTCATTAATATTTTCATTAATACTCCTCCCAGGTAAGAAAGCCCTGCTTTATTTTGCATTACAGGCAGCAAATAAAAATAACCCCTGTAAAGAGCAGCTCAGCAGGACACAAACACATCCCCTCTGACCATGTGCCAGTGGCCAGGGAAGTCCCTCCTGTGCTGAAAAATCAGCGCCTTTTATCTTTATTTTAAAGGATCTTGGTAATTACAACAACCCCCCCATTGAAACCATAACGAGTTGATAGAGCTGGGATGCTCCTGGTGCTATAGGAGGAGTTGATCAATTAACAAGCCAATTAAGCAATGTGTAATTTGGGCCAACGTGATCTTAATCATCTTTATTTTGTCGCTGTTGTGCAGTTTATGAGTTGTCTAGGACAAAAAATGGGATTATTTCACCACGTGGATGTTCAGCCTGGAGAAGAGAAGCTTTGGAAGACCTTGGACACCCTTCAAAGCAGGGCCTGAAGGGGCTCCAGGAGAGCTGGAGAGGGACTGGGGAGAGGGGATGGAGGGACAGGACAAGGGAATGGCTTCCCAGTGCCAGAGGGCAGGGCTGGATGGGATATTGGGCAGGAATTGGTGGCTGGGAGGGTGGGCAGGGACTGGCACAGGGTGGGCAGAGAAGCTGTGGCTGCCCCTGGATCCCTGGAAGTGTCCCAGGCCAGGCTGGACAGGGCTTGGAGCAGCCTGGGCTGGTGGGAGGTGTCCCTGCCCATGACTGGGGTGGGAATGCATCATCTTCAAGATCCCTTCCAACCCAAGCCAGGCTGGGATTCCATGGAAAGCTGCTTTGCATCATCTCTTACAGAGGGTCAGAGAAATCCTCGGAAGAGGAGAGGGAATTTTCCACGTGCTGAGAGGGAAAGCCAGGAGGAAACAGGGCAGGATCCTGTTCTCACACCAAGCACTGGGCCCAGTTTCACCTGGCACGTGGAGGGGAATCTGGATCTGTGTCTTAAACATGAGGGGCAAACGAAAACTGGTGCTGACGAAGCCCAGGGAGGCTTCAAGTTGAGGGATTCCAGCGTGGCCCATTCCAGGTTCTCCTGGGAAGACACAGCTCCTGCAGGCACCTCAGGGCTTTGGGTTGCAGAGACAGGACCTTGAAGCTCGGGGACAAGGGGGACACCCCAGCACAGGACGTGTCCCTCTGCCAGCCCTGGGGTCCCCGGTCTCTCGTGCCCAGGGGTTCAGGCTCTGCTCCTTCAGCCTCACAGGTTTGCTCAGATCAACTGGTGACAACTGGCAAAAGTGAAGCCACCAGGAGCTGTGAGACATGAGAAGGACCAACTAGGGCTTGTCAAGGTGGGCTTCCCTCACCTCAAAGCAGCTGAGTCCTCCAGGGTTCTGAGAAACTGGGGGAAGGGAAGGGGGATCTGTTTAGTGTGGATTTAAGGAAAGGTTTCCCAAAGAAATTGTGGATTCCCCATCCCTGGCAGTGTCCAAGGCCAGGCTGGATGAGGCTGAGAGCAGCCTGGGCTGGTGGGAGGTGTCCCTGTCCATGAGGGATCGGAATGGGATGATCTTTAAGGTCCCTTCCAACCCAAACCAGGCTGTGATCTTGATTCTAATGCTGGTCAAGGCCCAAATCGTGTTGTGAGCATGTGTTTGTGTAGGATTTTTAAATCCAGAGGACAAACAATCTCCCAGGCTGAGGAAAACCATCGGAGGGAACGAAGACACCTCTACACCATGAGGTGGTGCTGTGGGGAGGGTGATCTCACAACCAACTCCAACATNTGCCAGGAGATGTGTCTGGTCCTGCTGAAGGGGACACAGTGGCTTCATCCTGAACCCGGGGAGATGGTCCTGGAGCCTTTTGCACACACCTGATGACTTCTGTCAGTGCCAGAGCAGAGCTGAGCTGGGTTTCTCCTGCCTCTGGTGGTGACTCTTCCACGGCAGAGAGAACATCTCCATGGACCAGGAGGGACAGCCCTGAGGGACGTGCTGGGTGGGATTGACTCCTGCAGGACCTCTGGGGGACACTGTTTGGTCACACCCGGCTGCAGCTCCTCAGCAAGACGCTGCCCTGTCCCAAAACCCCCCGGTCAGGTCCGTGTAGGACAATCCCAGACAAACACTAAGAAGACAAAAACGGTGCTCTTGTGATTCTTGGCTTCTTTCCCTTCCTATTCCTGCCTCTTCTCCCAATTCTCCACGGTGTTTCTGGTCCTTGTCCAGCAATTCATTCCTCACATCTGCTCGTCGTTCATCTGCTGGATGGTTCCCTGGTCTTTTCTTTTCCTCTTGCACTCCTTTCTCCTTCTGTATTTTGCTCCATGTTCCCTCTCACTTCCTGATTTTGCTGCATTTTCATTCCATTTCTGCCTTTATATTTATTCTTCCTGTTTTATTTCCCCCCAGGCTTGTTCTCTCCAGGATTTCCACGTGCATCGACCGAAGGCAGACTTTCAGCTGCTGGAAGTTGCCATAAAAGTCCTTCCTCTTTCAGAAGTCTTTGCTGGCTCTTCCCACCAGGCCAGCTTTTCCAATTCCTTGGAAACATCAAGGAATTCTCCTTTGCTGGGATGTTCAGCCACATGGCAGGTAAATGGGATTTGCTGAGTTCTGCCCCCTGTTCCAGGGAAAGGAGATCAGGGAGGGAATTTGTCCCCATTTCTTATTCCAGGCAGGACTGGCAGATGGAACCCTGATAAATTTAGGGCGACATTTTTCTTGCTTTGCAAAACTCCAGAGTGTTTCCATGAGGGGGAAATGTCTCAGTCCTTTGGGGGGGATTTTTTTAAGGGGAGAAGCAGCAGCAGTTGCAGGTCAGGTCGAGAGAGAATTTCTCCAAGGATCTGGAGGCACAAGACAAGGGGGAATGGGTTTAGACTGAGGGAAAGTGGGTTTGGATTAAATATTGGGAAGGAATTGGTGTCTGGGAGGGTGGGCAGGCCCTGGCACAGGTTGGGCAGAGAAGCTGTGGCTGCCCCTGGATCCCTGGGAGTGTTCAAGGTCAGGTTGGATGGGACTGGATGGGCTTTAAGGTCCCTTCCCACCCTGAAGTGACTGAGAATTAACCTGAACCTTTTGCCACCTCTGTTTCTCTGAGGAGCAAAACCTGCCCAGCTGTGCCCAGGGCAGTGCCCCTTGGTGTGCCCTGGGGAGCCAAGGCAGGAGCATCCAAGGGCTGCATCCTCCTGCTGGAATTCTGCAGGAATTCCTGGCTCTTTGGCTTCAATCCACTCTCCTCTGTGTTGACAAACCAAGGAAGAAAACAGGAGGAGTGTGTGTGTCTACATCATATTTATATTTATCTCTCTATCTATATTTTGTCAATACGATTTCTATTTGTATTTTATTTACATTCTTTATCTTTCTCCCTATATTTATAACCCAAGGGGTGGCTCAGCACATCCATGCACAAGCAGGCTTGAAATAAAAAGGAAATGATCCCAAGGGCCACTTTGGACTTTGCTAAAAGCACCAAAATGCTGCCCCTGCCCCACCTGGAACTCTCCAGGGGGCAGAAGCCCAACCCTTGTGGTTTTCCAGCTCTCACATCCACAGAGCTCAGCCCATCCAAAGGAACACGGGGATGGGATTTTCCCCCTTTTTTGGGTGTTTATTGATGGATTCCCACCAGGTAAAGGGGGTGTTGATGCTGCTCCTCCCCAGGGTGTGTGTAGGGCATCAGCCCAACCCCGGGTGACCGCCAGTGCCAGTCGTTTGGGTTGGCACCCTCCATCCCCAAACGTGTTCTGGGCTGGCAGAGCTGCCCTGGAGCTGCCAAGTTCCATCCCCAGCCAGAAGGTTTTCGACTGACCAAGAGTGCAATTGCACAATCAGCTTGGCAGGTATTTGGGAACTGGACACTGCCCAGGGCTCTGGATGCTCCTTCTCCTCCCCACTGGGGCTGCTCTTCCATTTAGAACCCAACCCCCTGGTTAAGGAGCACTGGGGGAACCTTGGAATGCAGAGCTGCCCATGGAATTGGTGGAGAAGGAGGTGCCTCCTCTGAGCTGATCCTCAATATCTGGTATCTCATATGGTTGGAAAGAATCCACAGGAGGCACCAGGATGGGCAGAGGATGGAGCAGCTCTGCTGGGAGGGAAGGCTGGCACAGCTGGGATTGTCCAGCCTGGAGAGGAGAAGCTTTGGGAGGACCTCACTCTGGACCTGAAGGAGCTCCAAGAAAGATGGAGAGAGACAATTTCCAGGGGATGGAGGGACAGGACAAGGGTGAATGGCTTCAAAGTGCCAGAGGGCAGGGCTGAATGGGATATTGGGAAGGAATTGGGGGCTGGGAGGGTGGGCAGGCCCTGGCACCCCACCTTGTCCAACCTGCCCCTCTCAGTTAATCCAGTCACTCCTGAAGGAAGGGCATTTCCCCAAGCCCTGGATTTCCCTTGGAGTGATGTGGTACGAAAAGCTGTTGCAGGATTTGGGCCACTTCCATTCTTGTAGCATCAAACAATGGCCTGGGTTGGAAGGGACCTTAAAGGTCAGTGATCCATCTCCAAATCTGGAACCTCACGTCTTCTCCTGGCCACCTGAGATGGGAACATACAGGTCTTTGCCTCAAAAGCAGCATGAGAGAAGGAACTGGAGATGAGACAAATACCCAGTTTCCTGATGTCAAAATCTCTGGGAAGAGGAGATGAAGCAGCCAAAAGGTGCTGGTCATGGAATCATGGAATGTCCTGAGTTGGAAAGGTCACTGAGTCCAACTCCTGGTCCTGTTCAGGACACCCCAGCAGTCCCACCATGGGCCTGAGGGTGTTCTCCAAACATGTTGTCTTTGAGCAGGACACGAGTGTGGGACTGTTTGTGCAAGAATTCCACAGGTACACAAATTCTCCATGGAAAAATAAATATTTCCTGGGTAAGAGTGCAGGCCATGGAGGTTTGGGTCCCCTGGGGTGTCCCTGTCACTGTGCCAGCTCCGAAAGGACTATCAGGACCTGGTTCTTCACCGATGCTGCTCTGTTGGTGCAGGGACCAGGAAAGGTCCTGGTGAGTGTTGGGACCCTCAGGAAGGCTCAGCAGCTCCTGGTTTGGCGAGACAGACCCTTTTGTTCCTTGGCTTTCTCAGCCATGTGAACCGTCCAGCCCCGGGGGAGTCTTTGGCCAGTTGTCTCCTCACATGGACCACTCCAGCTGAGTCATGGCCACACGAAGCCCTCCTGATATTCCTGGCCAGGAGCCACGGGAGTTCTGAACCAATCTTGGAAGTTTGGAGTCCAGGCAAGGGAAGTTTGTACGAATGTGGTTTCGCTGGGGGAGCCTCCCCTTCGGATTCCTCTCCCGAGGGGGGTGAGATGTCTTCCCAACCTGGTATGGAGACAAAGAACCACCTCAGGAAAGGGGATCCCACTTGGGAAGCTGCTCTCCATTTTCTCTGGCCGAGGTTTTGTTAAGGACCAGCCACGGGGGTGGGAATGGTTTCAGCTCTGACACCTGGACACTTTCTTTCCCTCACAGGCATTTTTCTCGCAAGTGAAATAAGAGCAGCTCATGAAATCACCGCACGCCCACGCCAAGTGGGTGGAAGAGGTATGTGAAAATTAAATGTATTGTTTGGAAGCTGTTCTGGATGCTTCTTGCTTTCCTGGGGGGGAGGAAGGACCTAGAACTGTTTGGTCCTTTTTTTTTTTCCTTCTTTTAATTTCCCTTAATTGGCTTCAATGAGATTTACCAGCTCTTTCTGTGCAACCACTGTGCTGATACACGTTCAACAGCAGATCTGCTGTGGGGACAAGCTGGGACTTGTTCCCAGGTAGGACATAAAAACCTTCTGCAGCTCCTGGGTTTGGGATCTTTCCACACTCCTCTGGTGTTCCCAACCAGCCCTGCTGTGCCTCTCACCAGTCAGGGGCACCAGCACACACCTGGAGCCTGGTTTGCACAAGTTTCTCCCTCAAAAGCTCCCTCATGCTCTTTGTTTGCCTTCTGACAGAGTTTGAAGCTCTTCAGAAAGCCCAACTTTGACCCTGGAGGTTCCCCTGCCCTTTTAGCAGGCAATGAGACCTTTGCTTCCCTCGGCTTTGAAACAGGACTCAAAATNCCTGTCCTTGCTGTGCTGGCCCCAGGGCTGGAGGCAGCTCTGCAGCTCTCAGGGGTCTCACCTGGGGGGGACAGAGGGGCACAATCCCCCTGCCCAACCTGCTGCCCACGCTGCAGGACCAGCCCGGACTAATCCTGATTTCTCTTCCCTTGGCCCTCCAAGGCACTGCCCTTCTCTGGGCACACTCACACCCTGCCAGGCAGGTGAAAGTGCAGTTATTGCTGAGCTCTTTGTTGTGCACAGCCCTAGCCCAGCCCGGCCCCTGCAGGAGCTCAGCCCAAGCCCTTGGAGCAGTTCCCACCACTCGATCCTAATCGTGGCTCTGCACTTGGAAAGGTCCTCTGTTTGGGACGATGTGCTGCAAAATTTATCGTTGCTCTTTCTTTCCCCCCCTCCTCTTTCCATTTACTTCGTGTTCCCCTCGGAGTTCACCGAGTCCTTTGTAGGATGAGAAGCAAACAAGAGCCCTGGAAGGGGCTGTGAGGGAGAGCCCCGGGCAGGAGGAGCATCCAGCTGTGTCCAGCTGTGGGATTCAGACCACCCACCCTCCTGGCCTGGGCTCCTTCCGTGCTCAGAGGGGACAAGGGACCCAGCACAGCACCTGCAGTGTGACCCCTTCACACTCCTGGACACGGGGACAGCACCCAGGAAGGGCTGGGGCTGTGCCAGGGCAGGCTCAGGGGGCATCTCAGCCAAAGGCTCTTCCCCCAGAGGGTGGTGGGCACTGCCCAGGCTGCCCAGGGCAGTGGGCACGGCCCCAAGGCTGCCAGAGCTCCAGGAGCCTTTGGACACCGGGACAGGGACAGGGGGGATTGTTGGGGTGTCCTGGGGTGGCACTGGGTGGTCCCTGCCAGCTCAGGGTGTTCTGTGATGGCACAAGAATGAGGGAGAGGCACCTTGTCCATCAGTGGACAAGAGGCTGGCATGGATTAGGGAATAACCCCAGTGAAGAGAGGGGTGGCACAGGAGCCCAATATTCCCTGCACATGGGAATTGTCAGGGAAGTGACAGGGCTGGGGGTGGAGGACAAGGCCAGAAAGGGGGTGTTGCAGCACTTTGGGGACTGGGCTAGGAGATTTTAGCCTCATTTCCTCCAGAAGGATTCATGGAATGCCAGAATGGTCAGAAGGGACCTTAAAGACCATCCAGTGCCACCCCTACCACGGGCAGGGACACCTTCCACCAGCCCAGGGTGCTCCAAGCCCCATCCAAAAGAAGGTAAAAGCTAAACCAAATGAACATTTGGACAATGGGACAGGGACAAGGGATATTGTTGGGGTGTCCTGACAGGGCCAGAAGTTGGACTGGATGGTCCTTGGGGGTCCTTCCAACTCAGGATATTCCATGATTTTATTATTTGGCAGCCTTGGGCACTTTCTGGTTTCGTACATTTGTCCCTTTCTTGGTCTGAGCTCCCCTGGGGCAGCACTTTGAGCTCACTTTGCCAAGAGCCCACGGAGTTTGTGGCATTTTCCCATCTCTGGAATGGACTGGATGATGATTTGCCTCCTTTCTGACCATCATCAGGCAGTGTCAGGACAAAAATCCCCCCAAGCTGGAGGGCCCATGCCTGGAAGTGTCTGAGGTAAATCCAGGCAGCACTTGGATTTAATTAGAATTTTTCACGTTTTAGTCTCTCCTGGGTTTTGTGTTGGGGTTTCTGGAAGGTTTGTTTGGTTTTATGTCCAAGTAGGAAAAGCACCAGGTGTGGGAAGCCCTTTGGAAGGGATGTTCTCCCCTTCTCCTTCAGCCCTTGAGCCGTGGGGACTCAGATTTGCCCCTCCACCATCCCTGTGCCTGCAAATCCAGTGACAGAGAGAAAAGTGCCCTGAAAATTGGGGGTCTGAAGGACACCCCGAGTCAAATCCAGCTCCTCAGGCCCAGCTGCTGGTTATCACCCCTCTTGCATCTGGCTTTTCACATCTGCTTAGCATCAATAACTGCTTTGTGTCCTTTTAGTGGTGTCCTCTGCTCCAGCCAAACAATGAACAGAAGAAAAAAAAAAAGAGAAACCCTAAATAAATTTTACAGTGTCAGGAAGAGCCTTCACGTTAAGGAGAAACTATTTGGAGGGGCTGCCAGCTCTTAATAAATTGCCATTATTCTGGTGTTTTCACAAAGCCCACAAGGAAAAGAAATTAAAAAAAAAGAAGAAATAAGCAGAACTGATGGAAGAATGGAAACACTGAATGTCACTGCTCAATCATTGCTTTTCAGAATCATAAGAAATATGTCTAAGCTGTTCCCCTTGCAAAGGAGGGGCCACGATTTTGGGGTTTTATTTCCTTTTGGTGTCTGTCTCGGAGGCAGTGGCACAAAGCAAGCCCATGAATCAGCTGGCTGGGCTCCCTTTGCCCAGTTCTCCTTACATTGATGGGTTTCACCCCTTGTCTCCATCCCTGGTGCTCCACAGGTTCTCTGGGCTCTCCTCTCCAGCCCAGGCGTGACCCCAACCCCACCAGCTCAGCCTCTCCCAGCTGATGGGTCACCTCCAGCACCCCTTAACACGGCAGGGCGTGCTAAGAGGGATTCCTGTGCTCCCAGTTCCCCCTTACTGGGGCCTTGGTTGGTTGAATTTCTTGGGAATGGCACCTTAAGGGCCATTTTATGGGGGATTTTTGCCCAAGCACCCAAATCTTCCCCTGGGGGTAAAGCTGATGCTTTCTGATACATCATCTCCTGGGTGCTCCTCATTCGGCTCTCCAGGACCCTGTGGGCTCTGCAGGGGAATTTCTGACCCTCTCTATCCATGAGGTTTCATGGAAAACCATTATTTTGGGCCTTTTCCCACAGAATTCCTGTCACTCACCATCATGGGAACGGTGCTCCGTGTTTCTGGAGTCCCAGCAAAATTTTTTGTCCTTCTTTTTCAGATTTCTAATTGATTGTTTTAGGGATCAGATCCTTCATCTGTGCCCATTTTACAGCCCCCCTGTGTTTACCTCCTGCCTGCAGGGATTCTGGGAAGCTGCTGGGATTGTTGGCATCTCCAAAAGGAGAGGAACTGCTGATGATATCCCAGGATGGGGGATGGAATGTGTGGTTGTCTGGAAACATTAAATTAGGAATATGGATCACCATTGGAGTGGGAAAATTGAGTGTTGGGCTGAAGAGGACTGAGGTGGATGAAGGTCATGGCCCACCAGGAGGGCAGGAACAGGACAGGACTCCAGAGGGTTGGGCTCTCCAGCCACACTGGTGCCATTGCCCCTCCTTCAAGGGTTTAGGGAATCATGGAATGGTTTGGGTGGGAAGGACCTGAGAGATGATCTAATTCCAATTCCTGCCACGGGCAGAGACACCTCCCACCAGCCCAGGGTGCTCCAAGCCCCTTCCAACCTGGCCTGGGACACTCCCAGGGGTGGGAACTCTACAACATCTCTGGGCAACCTTACAGGTCAATTAACCACAAACCTTTCCATGTTGGGAAGGGTTTCTAGGCCAAGCAGGTTGTGCTCGTGCGTGGTGGGGTGGGTGGCACTGAGGTCTGGGGACAGCAGGCACCCACAGGAGAGGAGGAGCTGGGGTCCCTGGCAGTGCCACCAGCACTGGGAGCTTGGGACAATCCCGGGACCTTGGCACCCTCTCTCTGGAGTGGCACCTGGAGCTGCACCCAGAGAATCTGGGCTTGGTGCAGGAAAGGTGGCTTTGCCACCAGGGAGAAGGTTTGCCCTCCAGGATGGCCAGCAGAGGGCACTGAGGGCAGAGCTCAGCGGGGGCTGCAGCTCCATCTCTGCTCCCTGTGAGCAGGGACAGCACCCAGGAAGGGCTGGGGCTGTGCCAGGGCAGGCTCAGGGGGCATCTCAGCCAAAGGCTCTTCCCCCAGAGGGTGGTGGGCACTGCCCAGGCTGCCCAGGGCAGTGGGCACGGCCCCAAGGCTGCCAGAGCTCCAGGAGCCTTTGGACAGTGGGACAGGGACAGGGGGATTGTTGGGGTGTCCTGGGCAGGGCTGGGGTGGCACTGGATGGTCCACTCAGGATCTTCCATGATCCCACGATAACTCTCCAGCTCATGATCTTTACCCACCACAGTTTGGGGCCCGAGGTCCCAACAAGTTCTTTGCCTTTTTGCAAAGCCCAAAATACTTTTGTAATGGCCCCAAAGCACTTTTGGAATGACCCCAAAGCACTTTTGGAATGACTCCAAAGCAGAGCCCAGGGGGCATTAGGGGCATTGTGTGTGCTCACCTCCTGCTCCATGGGGCAGCTTTAATGAGGAATTGATTGCTAATTGTGTGTGAGACACCCTGGCCCTCTGATATCCCCCAAGAACTGGAAGTTTCTGTTGTGCTCGTTATTTAAGAACTTCAGTCCTGCTGGTCTTGGTGGGGCTTCTGTGCCCCATTAATTCAATGTGCCCTCTTGGGTGGGTGCTGCTTTCCATGCTGGACCCCAGACCAGTGTCATGAAGCTCTTGGTGCTGGTTGAGGGACACGGGGCACATCCTTGGGTTGTCTGGATGGTCTGGTTTGTTTGACTTCTAGAGGAAACTTCTGGCCCAGGGACAGTTTCCCACTGCCCTCCAGCTGAGGAGACAACAAGGGAGCTTTAACACCCAGCAAGGTTATTGAGCTCTGGTGGACCTACAGGACAGGTGGACATCTCAAGCAGAGCTGACTGAGGGGCCAACAGCAACACCAGGGATTTTTGGGGTAGTTTCCCAATGGGTGCAACCAGGGGAAAAGGAGCTACAGCTGAAGGGCCAGGCTGGGAATTTTAGGGGAAATAAAATGGAGCTATCAAGGGTAAGTGGCTCAGAAAGGAACTGGGCCCTGGGCTGGTCCCTCAGAGTGGGCAGCAAATTGGGCAGGGGGATTGTGCCCCTCTGCCCCCCGGGTGAGACCCCTGAGANGCTTTGAGGTCCCTTCCCACCCTAAACATTCCAGGATTCTCCATTAATCCCTGCCCTGATTTTCCCCACCACTGTTCCTCTCCAGCCTTTCTCCTTTCCTGCAGCTGGGCAGGACATAAAATCCCTCCTGCCTGAGGAGAAGGCTCAGAGTGCTGGGAAATGTCTCCATGGAACCAGGACAAGGAGCTGGGATGCTGCTGGACTTCCAGGGTGCCACCAAACACAGCTCTTTGAGGTGCTGAGGTGTCCCCAGGTGTCCCAGACCCCGAGGTCTTGCAGTGGAATTCCGACCAGGAGCAGCTGCAGCTCCAGGGGTTGTTTCCCCCTCTCCGGCAGGATGTGGCTGTGCCCCCTGGAGCAGGAAGAACATCCAAGCAGGAGCTGAGCAGCACTTTGGGAGCTGGTGGTGGCCGTGCTGGGAGCAGAGCAAGGGGAACATTGGCTTTCCAATCCCAAAGAGGATGCAGCTTGCAGGGATTGCAGAGTCACGGGGACAGGGAGATGCTGCAGTGCTGGGGAAGGACTTGGAGCTGCCCAGAGCAGGGAAGTCAATCCTGGCCCCGTGCCTGGCACTGAGGAGCTCCATGAGCTGCTCCCAGAGCTTGGGGAACACCATTTGGCCCTTGCAGGGTGGACAAGTGGGTGGTGCTGGCAGAACGTGGGCATCAGTGCCCTCGGAGTGTTCGGAGCAGACACACATCAATGCTCCCTTTAATTTGATTTGGTGTGACAAACGAGCCCCACTGTTTAATGGTCTGTAGACAAGGAGGACAAAACAATTATGGTGTTATTTGAAGGGAAATAAAAGGCCCTTTTGGAAGTAAAACATGAATTGGCACTTCCAGAGCCCAGGGCACCGCAGAGCCCTCTGCAGAATCAGCTCCCAGAAGGGTGAAGTTTCATTCCCAGGGAGATCAAACAGCAGGATGAGACAAAAGGATGCTCAGCAGGCCTGGAAGGTCCTTCCTCTCCTGGTAATGCCCAGAGGCCAAGGGGGGGCTCTTTGCAGAGGGACCACCCCGAGGTTCTGGGGGTAGGTGAATTCCCAACCCAGGCACCCCATTCAATCTGATTTAAAGCCCAGCTGGAAAATGGGCCTTGGCAAGGCACAGTTGGCATCTCAGTCACACCATTTATTTAACACAGTTATAAAAATTCTAATCCCCAGGGATGTGAGAGGAGTTGGGGCAGAGTGGGGCTGTGGAAGCAGAGTGTCTCCCATGCTGCTTGACCTTTCAGTGATTCTTCTTTTCACGGGTGAGTTTTCTTAGCTGAGTTTGCAGGAGACGAAACCCAAAATGAGATGATTTCAGAGCCCGGTGTGGCCACAGATCCAACCCTTGCCTGGCTCACCTGGTTTGGAGCCACCAGAGCTGGAGATGTGGCACCAACGAAGCCATTTGGTGATGCCATGGACTCAGGGCATCTCCAATGAAAGGAATATATAGATTAAAAAATCCAATTTATTTCATGTGTTGGATATTTACAAATGATAGGATGCACCCTGAGCAAACATAAATCTTTTTAAAGTGCATTTTATGTGTTTCTAGTAATAATGTGCCTCAGGATTAGTGAGAAATCGGTGCAAATCTTCTTCTTAATCATCTTAATTTTGTACTTTATCTACAGTGCTAAGAAATAATGGTTCCTGGGATAAATCTGTACTAATAAAGACAAGGTGCCTTGGGCTCCAGGGGACCAACCTGGGGCTCAGGGGGTGTCTGTGCCCTGCCCTGCCCTCTCTCTGCAGTGATGGGTGCAGGGCTGGGGCATCTCACTGGGGTTCAGAGCAGGGGCAGGAGATGTTTGAGGGTGCCAGGGAGGAGGGAAGGGTGTCCAAGTGGTTCCCCAAACTCTGGGCTGGGGTGGCTCTGGAGTGCTCACCCTGATGTTCCTGATCTTCAGTCCTGGGCAGGGATGGATTCAGCACTGATGAGGGAATGGTTTGGGTTGGAGGGACCTCAAAGCCCACCCAGTGCCACCTGTGCCATGGGCAGGGACACCTCCCGCCAGCCCAGGTGCCCCCCAGCCCAAACCCTTCTGGGCTTCTGTCACTGTGGGGGACAGAAGGAACCCCCCCTGTTTGTCAATGCCCCTGCCATGCCCGGTGTGACACTGCCCTGGGGGGCACCGAGCCCTCCTGGCTTTGCCCTCACCCACATTCTGGCTCCCATGGGAGGTCCTCTCTGTTGGCATTCCAGCTGTTCCTTCCTCTCTCTTGCCATTCCAGCTGTTCCATCCTCTTGGCATTCCAGCTGCTCCTTCCTCTCTCTTGCCATTCCAGCTGTTCCTTCCTCTTGGCATTCCAGCTGTNCTCTTGGCATTCCAGCTGTTCCTTCCTCTCTCTTGGCATTCCAGCTGCTCCTTCCTCTGTTGGCATTCCAGATGCCCCTTCCTCTCTGCTGCCATTCCAGCTGTTCCTTCCT
>WBMV01002663.1:535622-606068 GCA_013396655.1 Campylorhamphus procurvoides | reverse complement strand
CTGTATGGCCTTAAGAGTCTCTTAGAGTCTCTAGAGTCTCTAGATCCAATTCATTTTTCACCAGTTGTTGTGCAATGTGTTGAATTGCTGAGTCTTGGACTACACAGTTGGCACTTAAGAGAGTCTGACAATGTTCAGACCATCGATTCAGGATGGAGGTTTTATCTGTGAGAAGCATTTGGCCATCTGCACTGAGAAGGGGGCTTAGAAGGGGGCTGGTGTATGGGTCTGCACACTGCTTTTGGAGCCTCATAGAAACCTTCAACATCCAAGTCTGTGCATAGTTGAGTCTTTTCTGCTAGGTTGATCCACCACTTGTTCGGAATGTCTCGAAGTTTCTGCTAGAGCTTACTGCGTGCAAGACCGAAGGCTGCTTTTCTTACATGGCAAGATGGCTGAGCGAGGTGTGCTTGGTGAGCAGTTCTCTTCTTTGACAGCAATTCCTGGATTTCTTGATTGTTTTCATCAAACGAGTCTTTGTTTCTCTTGGAGGAGAACCCTACGTATTCTTCAGAGGACTGCAGGATGCTATTTTTAATATGCTGCCAAAGCGCTTCAGGAGAGGGATCTATGGGATGATCTTCAAGTCTAGTTTGAAGGTTTACCTAGAAGCTGTCTCTCACTGTGGCTGATTGAAGATTGTTAACATTGAACCTCCTCCTTGGAATGCCACCCCTCTTAGGTTTGGGCATAAAGTGGAGGTTGAGTTTGCATCGCACAAGGCGATGGCCTGTTTGACATTCTGCACTAGGCATCACTTGGGTGTGACAGACATCACGAACATTTCTCTGTTGCACTAAGACATAGTCAATGAGGTGCCAATGCTTGGATCAAGGATGCATCCAGGTTGTCTTCAGGCTGTCTTTCTGCTGCAAGATAGTGTTGGTGATGGTGAGCTGCTGCTCTGCACAAAACTCTAGCAGCAGGTGTCCGTTGTCGTTGGAGTTTCCAACACCATGCTTGCCTAGTACTCCTTTCCAGGCATCATAGTTCTTTCCTACTCTGGCGTTGAAGTCACCAAGGGTTATGATCTTGTCGTCTGCAGGAACCTTTTGGGTAAGGCAGCGCAGGACACCGTAGAATTTGTCTTTCTCAGAAGGATCAGCTTGGAGAGTTGGGGCATATATGCTGAAGAGAACAACATGTTGCTTTTTGTGTAGTGGGAGGCGTAAGGAGATAATGCGATCGGAACGACCTGTTGGCAGATTTTCAAGTTTGGAGGCAATGGAGTTTCTAATCATGAAACCAACTCCTGAAAGGTGACTTTCAGTTTTGGGTTTGCCTGACCAACAGAGTGTGTAGGCGGCGCCCCGTTCTTTTAGGCTGCCTACCTCATGGAGACGAACTTCACTGAGAGCAGCAATGTCGATGTTGAGTCGTGACAGTTCCTGGGCAATTCGACCAGAACGACGCTCAGGACGTCCACCATCCGTAGAGTCGAGCATGATTCTGATGTTCCAACATGCAACTGTTAATTTGGACACACTTTGGAGGCAGGTGTATGCCTTTGTCTTTTTGGGTTTGTTTTTCATTGACCGCAAGGAAGATGCCTGTTGGCTGCGGCAAGCCAACTGGATGAAGGGTGGAGATGAGCTTTGGTTAGACCACCTTTTCTAGGCCCCTCTCCATGTGGAGCAAGCAGTGCTCTCCTCGAAAAAGGCTGCTTGGTCATTCAGGATGCTGCCAAACCAGACTGTCATCTCCGGGTCAGTCTCAAGCGACCAATGTCCTGAACCACCTGCATGCAGGGTTGGGGCTGCGGCTTCCAGTGCACCTTCTCACCTGCCGTTTCATCCCTCACCTCTCGCTCCAGGGCTTTGAGAGTGTGGGAGGATCCCTAGAGCCTGCGCAATGGATTTTTTAGGCGAGGTGCAGTGTTCGCAGAACTGGCCCTACCCTTTACTCCTGAGGTTCATCTGTCAGGGCCAAGCGAGCTTGGACGGTGGCAGCGAAGTCCTCAGGATGTAGGTTTGGTTAGAGTGTCCTTCTCTTAGATGGATGGCCTTACAGGGCTAAGCAAGCTTCATCTGCCTGGGTTTGGAGTTAAGAGTTGTCCTTCTCTTAGGATGGTTGCTGGGGAGCTAGCGAGTCCATCTGGCCCGTGGACACACTTTGTCTGACCCTTCAGTTGAGACCTGACTAGCATGGGAGACCCTGCCGGAGGCATGTACCACCACCAGCACAGCTCGCAACGTCCTAAGGGCACGCAAGCTTCTCCCCCGTGACAAGGGATGTCCATGGAGAAGATTGGGTAAACTTCTGGAGGCTGGAGGGAAATGAGGGGAAGTTTTGATTATGGCTTCACAACATCTGTGCCTTGCTGTGGCTTGTGCATGAGAACAAGCCTCTGCAGGCAGCTCTGGAGTGGCAAACACTCTCTCAGAGGGGCAAACAGGTCTGAGGCATCAGCACTGGATTGGGAACCAAGGTCTCTTGATTCCAGCAGCTTCTCACCAGGTGTGACACTGGTTGTCCACAGCTAGCATCTGAATCAGCCAAGCAGGACAGGGCTGAGACCAGGCAGTTCAGAGGGTTTATTTCTGCTCTGCACTGTGGATTTTGGATTGAAAGGTCAGGATTTGGGTGCTGGTAAACATGACTGCCCTTCAGTAGCAGAGGAACTCACAGAATCCCAGAATGTTTTGGGTTGGAAGGGCCTTAAAGATCATCTCATTCCACCTCCTGCCATGGGCAGGGACACCTTCCACTAGACCAGGTTGCTCCACACCCCATCCAGCCTGTCCTTGAACACTTCCAGGGATGGGGCAGCCAGTGCTTCTCTGGACAACTTACCTATTTCACTGAGTTGTCACCTGAGATCAGGTAGAGATGAAGTGCTGGATTGGCAGCACCAAAGAGTGCATAGGGAGTGAATTTAAGGTTGAATGTAACTTTCTTCAAAGCACCCCAAGCTGGATTCTCCGGGACAGCAAAGCAAGCTGTCAGTCTGGTCAGTCTCTTCAGGGTCATCTTCCCTGAGCACAGGTTGATATTTATCTTCTGCAAGATAAACAGGCAACTAGGTTCTCTTAAGTCATCCTGGCATCTCTCAGGATGCCCCTTTTCTTTGAGGTTTTAGCAGCAGAAAGGGGATGTGTCCACACACGATGAGATGCTTTGCTTTAGGTCCCATGTGTACCATGGACTTTGGGGTTCAGAGGGCATTATAGACCTTTGACCACCTTCCTGCAGGCTCAGAAATCTGCAGATCTGAAGGTGTCAACTTGGGGCCATGAAAATTGCCAGACTGCACCACGCATTGTCCCCTGGGTTATCTCTGGAGCACATTTTGCTATTAACCTGACAGGTGAATGTAATCAGATAGAATAGGTCAGCTCTGATCTCTTGCATCCCACTCTGGAGCCATCCAATTAGGTGGGTGGGCACAGTTGGCCAGCTGTTATGCTGGCAGAGCAGAGAAGGGACAGTCATTACCATCCACAGCTTCCAGAGGTGCAAAGGGCTGGAAACTCTTCTGGAGAGTCCAGGGCTGATCTGCTGGTCTGGGGTAGTGCCCAGGGGTCACCACAGCAGCTGGGAGGAGGATGGGGACAAGGAGTGGCTAGTGGTGTGAAGTGGGAGCTGGGGAAGTGAGACAAAGATGAAGGATGCCAAAGCAAAGCAAAGGAATACAAGGGAGAGCAGGGGACCTTGGAGGGAAAGGCGAGTTTGGCTCTTTCTGGAGAGAGGTCTCCAAGGAGCCAGAGAGGGCCCTGGCGGGGGGGACAGGGTTGAGGGATGGTGTATTAGGACACCCAGGTCCCCATGGCTGCTATACTTGCCAGGTAGATGAAGTGGGGGAGGTGTATCATCCACACGACCTCAAGTTGCACCTCCATGTGGAAGGCACCTGGTCAGCCTTGCTCAGGTACCTAGGTAAGGTGTATCTGTAGGTGACAGTCCCTGGTCTCTGCTGACTCCTCCCCAAAGCTAAGGCCTTTGATGGAGCACTGTAGGGCACCTGCACCAGGAATGTGGCTCTGCAGGTGGGAGGGGTGCCTGGCTTCTGGAAGGGGCACCTGCTTGGGCTGACAGCTCTTACCAGGACATGGTGCAGTATTTCAGAAAGTGTTGGGTTATCTCTGGGTCACTTCTGGAAGATTCTGCAACACACATATGACCAGTTTGGGTCTGAAGGGGAGGTTGTACACAGGGTGCTACTTGCAGGAGTGTTCTGGGATTTACAGGGAAGCACTACACAGCTTGGCGTGGGAGCTCAGAGCTTTGTGTGTATCACTGTAATCAGTGAGGAGGCGAAAAAATCATTGACTGGCCCTCGGATCTGAAACAATCACTGGCCATGCCTGAACCTTACAATCTCTTTAATGCAGATCCCCATGCCCAGGCAGAGCAGGGAGGACAGAACATTGGGCCCCACTTGGGACAGTGCCACTAGAGGGAAGGCATCTCTTCATCCCTGCATCCTCTGTGCATCAGTAGGAGAAGTACTGGGTGGCCATGCAGAGCAGCTCCCAGAGCTCCAAACTGTCTTTCCCACTGATTTTTAGGTTGTATTTCGCAAATGGGAATTCCAGATAGGAAAGTTTCTGTTTCCTGAGAGAGAAAATGTTGGATGCTGACTTTCTTCTGAATAAAGTCTGGGATGTTCCCCCTCTGCCTGGGTATGGCAGTAGGGAGGAAAGTGGCTGCAGGCAGCTGAAATGTTTAGCGAGAATAAATTAGGGATACAAGCAAGTGGAATTTGCCTTCCCATGAACTTAAACACTAGTGCAATGCATGCTGAGTTAGTGCAGTAAAAAGGACCAGACTCTTCTGGATGATGAACAATTGCTGTGAATAACAGGTTCTGAAGGCACACCTGACCCCCAGGTGACATCCAGCATCAGTCCCATGCTCTCTGCTTGCCAGTGCCCCTGAGTAACAGTGCCCTGCCAGAATGAGCAAAACTCTGACCTGCTGGAGATAGGAGGAGAGGTCTGAGAGCGTGAGCAGCATCCCCAGCACCAAGTGTGGTGCTGGCCCTTCTCCTTGGTCATGCAGGATGGAGCTGAGCCTGCCTGGCCTGCCATCAGGGTCTGTCTCTCTCTTGGAATAGATGGCAGCACCCACCACCTCCTGCCTCTTGATGCAGGGTGGTGATAGGCAGAGCTGGACCCCCAATTCACAGGGCTGGCTGTGACCCACAGACTGCAGCCATGCCCTCCCCCAGTCCTATAGTGCTCCTCACTCAGGCACCCCATCCTAAGATGAGACCTCAACTCTGTGCTTTTCAAGGAGCATCTGTCACCAGCTCCTTAGAGCTCAGTCTGTGTCTGGAACAACAGGAAGACATGGTCTTGTTTGCCTCATGTCTGGGCGAGAAGCTATCCTCCAGCAGCCTTCACCCAGTCTTCCTGATCCCGTTAGCCACACTGGTGTCCTTATGTGCCACTGCATGGTCCCACATGTACTGCAACTTCCACATTCTGCTCTATGACTTGTTATGGTGACTGTGCTCCAGCAGCCCCACTCACGAGGCTGTCAGGACCAGGGCACAATCTGACCTGAAGATTCTTTTTCCTCTCACACCTCTTTGGTACACCTGCAGCCACCTGACTCCTTCCATCCTGCCTGCGCTCCTGGCCAGGATCCCTCACCAGGACCCACCCTGATCTCCATCCACTCCCCCTCTCCCACCACCACATGGATCTTCATGTACCTCCCCGAGCCCACCCTGCACTTACATGTTGGAATAGGGCACAAGAAGCAACTGGGGGTGATTTCACAGTGCTGTAGGGTTGTTGGTCATCTGCCTGCTGTTGTAGTGCAGTGCTTCTGTTTGGGGGTCAGAGAGGAGCCCTTTGCCTAGAGCTCAGCATGCTGTCATATGTGGACGTTCTGCCCCACAATATCTGATGAAGATGCAGAACTGTCTGGGGCTGTCGGCTCTGGGCTGTTGCTCTTCTGTGGCATCTCTTCTAGCCACCCCAGAAGATCCAAGGCTCTGGCCCCATCACTTTCCAAGAAACTGAAAGTGCTGTGTGACATCAGGACTGATCCTCTCTCAAAGAGCCTTCATATCTCCTGCTCATGGCCCTGCCTGCACCAGCTTTCTCCCCTAGGCTGCTATCTTGTTACAGCTTCTCTCCCTTGTTACCTTCTCTTTTCCCTTTTCTCGCACCTGGCTCCTCTTCCAGGATTTCCTTCCCAGGGGAAAACAAGAAAAGGCAGGACAGAGCCATGCAGACAAAAGCAGAATTTTTTCCCAGGGAACAGTGAAGCAGAGGCTTGAATCTGGCCTGGAAAGCAGGTCTGAGAGTGCCAGAGACTCTGCCACTGGGTTATGGGATCACCCCAGCATCTGCCCTTCACCCTCTTCCCAGCACATCCCTGCCCTCCCAGCATGTGCCTGGGCTGGGCAGGACATGTCTCCTGCAGCCTGCCGCAGGCTGCATGGAAGACCCCTGTCCCTGCTGCAGTGGTGTGGTGGAGAGTAACTTTAGGGTGGGGAAGGTGCAAGGCTGCAAATTGCCATCTCCTTGAGCCCTGCAGAGTGGGCAGGGACCTGAGGATTGGAAGCATGGTGGGCATCTGCCTGGCACTGCTGGCACAGTTCTGTCAGCCACCTAGTGAGGCACTGGGGTGGTGAAACCAGTGCCCAGACCTCAAGAAATGTTGATGATGTGGGCAGACACTACCCAGCAGCTCTGTGGGGTCTATGGGGAAGGGAGGACCCCCATCCATCCATCCATCCTCTGTCATGCCACTGTAGAGAGAGATGCATCTCCCGCTATTCCCAGGGCAGCACAGCCCCACAGTGCTGCTGGTGTCTCATTGTCCCTCCCCTTTAGTGAGGTGCTCGACCCCTCAAAGTACACTTGTAGTGCCAGCTGAGCATAGAATCACAGACTGGTTTGGGTTGGAAGGGACCTTAAAGACCATCTCATTCCAACTCCCTGCCATGGGCAGGGACATTTTCCACTACACCAGATTGCTCCAAGCCCTGTCCAACACAGCCTTGAACACTTCCAGGGATGGTGCAGCCACGGCTTCTCTGGCAAACCTGTGACAGGCCCTCACCACCCTCACAGGGAAGAATTTATTTACAATTTCCAGTCTAAATCTACCCTCTTTCAGCTTAAAGCACTGCCACCCGTGGCATGCAGTTGGGATGATTCCCATTTACTGTCTCCTTCCAAGGCTCAAGCTTTGCTGTTTGCTTGGCAGATGTATAGGAGCAGTTTTCCACACCACAGGTCAAAAATCCTGCATGTCATGTAGGGAAACAGAGGTGATGGGTCTTCTAGAGTCCTCACACCTTGTGGGATGAGCTCTGCCCCATGCCCCAGTCAGACACAGCACCACATGCAGGGATGCTCCTGTTTCATGTCCTACAGGCAGTGGACCTGGGAGCATTTCTTCTGCCTTAAAATTGAGGCAGAACCATGAAGACCCACAGTCTCTCTCCCAAGGTTGTGGAGACACGTGAATCCCTGGAGCTTCCATGCTGGAACACTCCATCCATGGGTAGCCTTTTTTTTTAACAGCAGTGAGAATTGCAGCTGAACAGCTCAGTTAAGCCTCTTGTCCCATTTGGATCAGGGAACTAAAGTTGGACATTGAAGAGCGGTGAACTGCCTGCTAAACCTCGGGGAGTTGTATAATCAGGGTGTAAGACAGCAGTGACCTGAGATAAACTCTCGGGTGGAGAAAAAACCTTCCCCTGTACCCAGGGTGGTCTCAAAAGTCATCGAGTGAAAATAAAGTCTAGATTTGGGGCACGTGAGAGAAAAAGGCACAGGGAGAGGCTGACACTGCCAGACGGCATGATGGGGAGCGAAGAGTTTTCTGGGGAGAACAGAAACATACCAGACGGAGGGAAGAGGGGAAGGGTGGGAGCGCAGGTCACTGTCTCCGAGTGCGGAGCAGAGACACATGAATCCAGAAGGAAAATGTAAAACAAGTGACCTTGGAAGGGCTGGGACGGGGTATTTCAGGCGGTCAGGAATAGCCCGGGCAGCGGCTGCCCTGCGGGACCGAGCAGAGCCGAACTGCGCCGAGTACCCGGCACCAGCAAGGACCGCTGGCCACGCACGTCCCGGCAGCGGGCAGGGCCGGCCGCACCTCCCGCCCCGCATCCCGCACCCCGNGTGTCGGGGCACCGGCGGTACTTGCGGCACCGGCGGTATCGGGGGCACCGGCGGTACTTGGGGCACCGGCGGTATCGGGGGCACCGGCGGTACTTGGGGCACCGGCGGTGTCGGGGGGACCGGCGGTACTGGGGGCACCGGGCGCGCCTCTGCAGCCAGAGCTGCGGGGGGAGCCGGAGCCGGAGCGGGGGGAGGCAGTGCCGATGCGCCGCGTGCCTTCGCATCTCTCCTGAGATGCAGCAAACGCCCAGGAAATCAAAGCGGTGAAAAAATGGGTCACGGGGGAAAGTGAGTTTTGGGTCCTTGTGTCCTGTGTCGTGTCCTGCCGCCAGCGTGTTGTCCAAGTTTGTTTGTCCCTGTTTCTGGGAACCATGATCCCACTTGGATCCCCCAAGGGGGAATAGCTTTAAACTGAAGTAGCATAGATTTGATTAAATATTAGGAAGACATTCTCCCATGTGAGGCTGGTGAGGCCCTGGCACAGGTTGCCCAGAGAAACTGTGGCTGCCCCATCCCTGAGAGTGTCCAAGGCCAGATTGGATGGGGCTTGGAGCAACCTGATCTGGTGGAAGGTGTCCCTGCCCATGGTAGGGGGTGGAACTGGATGTGCTCCTAAAGTCCCTTCCGACCAAAACCATGCTATGATCCTTGTGTGTCCCTGTCCAACAGGACATTCTGTGATTCTATGAACTGCTCGATCCCCTTTGAGAGCAAACATCCAACTCTGAGTGTGCTGGATGGGAGCTGGACTGTGGTGTTTTGCTGTAGCTGTTCATCTTGGAAAACATTGCTGGAATAAACTCCTGCCCTGCTCCGGCTCCTGTGGGGAACACAGATTGCTCTTGTGCAATGGGAACCTGGCGGTGACAGCACAGCAGGGACTTGACTGGCTGTGATGGAGTGATTGAGAATTAAAACTCTCTCGTGTTATGAAATGATTTGATTTTTGCATCAAGCATTCTGTGCCTGGGGAGAATTTCCAGCATTTGCACTTTTTATTAGCAAACCTTTGTGATCTGAACCAAAATTCACGATTAAGGATTTCCAGTCCAGCTCACAGAGAAGGTGTCTGGAACGGGGGCAGTGACAGCACAGCCGAATGAGCCTTTAACCTGGGGCTGGTAAATTGCTGAAGCAGCAGCCAGGAAAACAATCCTGTCTGACTGTACTCTGACATGGCATTCCTGCTGCGCTTCTTCAAAAGCCAGCGGGGTACATGAAGCATTAACTTTATAGCTTTCTGCTGCTGACACAAACTCCTGGTGACAAGGTGACAAGGTGAAGTGCACGAGGGCACATCACTCCTTGCCCTCATCCCTCCCTGCCTGTGATGAGATGTGGCCATACAGCCTATCGCTGAGCCTGTGAGCTGCTCTCAGCATTTTGCAGCATGAGTTTGCTGCTGTTTCTGTTTCTTGGGACCATCCAAAAGGAATTCACCTGACAAAGCCAAGCACACTACTATCACCAGATGGGTGTAAAGTGAATTTCAGACCCTACCAGGAAGCATCTGGAGAGATAAAGATTTGTCAGGGAGGGCTGTGATGAGAGGGGCTGGGGACTCCTGGGCAGGCAAGGTGGAGGAAGGAGCAGGAGGGGAAGAAGGGCTCTGAGAGTGTCAGATTCACTGTGTTTCAGCATCTGGGGGACCCTAGAGCAGGGACCAGGCAACAGGATCAGGATGGGGGTGGAAACTGGGAGCAGGAGCATTGGGCAGAGGGAAAGGATAGCTGCCTGGAGAGATATCAAGGGGGAAGAAAAGGAGTGAAGAGCTGGAGATGTAACGATGAAGTCGGGGTGCCAGGGAGAGAAGAAGAGGGAGTTCCTGTGTGCCAGCCCCTTTGAGTTTGGCTCATCTGCTGCATGGGCAGAGGTTGGGCAGCAGTGCATGGCATGTCTGCACACGCAGTGTGACAGTGTCCTGGGTGCAGCATCCTCAAGGTGGAGAATTGAGAGGCAGTGACATGAACGCAGGGGTGTTCCACCAGTTCCGCTGGTCTGTCCAAGCACTGGGAGCCACAGCTGGGGTGCTGTGGAACTCTGTGTTCATCCTCTGTAGTGTGATTCCTGACAGAAATGTTAACTTCAGAATGGAGGCCTGACTGTTTTCACCCCCATATTATTTTAAAAATACAAGTTGTCCCTGCCCTAAAAACATCATCTTCTGTCACACTTTTTTCTGTGTGACTTGGTTCTCTTTCCACTGTTTCCCTTTCACTTGGTGCACAAGCCCTGTGCACCTCCCTGGGGTCAGGACAGGGCTGCTGCATGTTGCCTTGATAATACAGAGTGCACAGCGTGGTTCATGGGGTGGGAGAAGAGCCTTGGGCCCCACAGTGCTCCAGCTATGCCTGGGCTGTGCTAAGAGTCCAGTGTTCAGAGGAGAGAACTGCTTTTTTTGGCAGCAGAGACCAGCTTGACCTGGAGACTTGGCGGTTTAATTTTGCTGAGCCAAACCTTGATGGGAACTGGAGATCCTAAACAGTGGGGTTTCTCCTTGGGATCATGGGCTGTGGCACCCAGGGTGGTGCAGGAGGTGGCGGATGGATGCCAGGGTGGGCAGAGAGGGGGACTGCGGGCAGCTCATGGTGTCAGTAGGACTTTGTGCCAGTGGGTGCTGTGGTTTTCAGGGCAGTTGGTCTCTGCGTAGTGGGGGTGATGGCAGGAAGGTGCCTGTGGGCTGTGGAACACCAGTGCAGCTGTGCTCAGGCAACAACCGGAGCCCATACACTATCTCACCACCACTCTGCACTGTGGAGAGTGCAGTGTATCCACTGTGAGGGTCTTTGCACTGTAGGATCTGTGCTGGCTTCTGCTCTGATAGGTTCTGCAGAGATGGACTAGGACTGCTCCACACCAGTGGCCCATGGAGACTGGCTCATTTTGGGGAGGGAATGGACGTGATTAGGATGAGAGGACATATTCCCAAACTGTGCCAGGGGAGGTTTACATTGGTCATTAGTAAGAATTTCTTCACAGAACGAATGGTTAGATATTGGAATGGGCTGCCTAGGGAGGTGGTGGAGTCACCATCTTTGAAGGTGTGTAAGGAAACATGGCACATAGTGGTTTTAGATCATAGGTTGGACTCAGTGATCTTAGAGGTCTTTTCCAACCTGATTGTTTTGGTGATTCTGTGAGCTGTGAGACTGCTGGTGTGCCCCTGGAGTCATGCCACTAGGGGTCATGCTAGGGGCACTGGGGGCCAGAAGGATACTGGACAGAGGCAAGTGTGCTGCCTGGTGGACTGCAGGACTCTTGGAATCCACCTTCTATGTTTTTATTAATGTCTTCTGCTCACAAAACAGCTGAAACTAGCTGTGGAGTGGGAGGTGAAAAGCATTACTGGTGGCTGGAGTTGCCTCACTGAGCATAGATGGAGGAGAAGTGGGGCATGAGACTCTGCATGGTGTTCCACTAAGTGAAACAAGCTGACCTTCAGGAGATGATGGAGGACAATCGGTGTACTCATCAGGGACAGGGGGATGTGGAGTTACCACTATTAATTCTTTCTAATGCTGCTGCACCAGGGAGAACCTGGTAAGAGTGGTGGCCCAGTGCATTGTTCTGGCAATCACTGTGGGAGTCGAACTAGAGCAAATCCCCATAAAAGTGAGAGAAACGGGCAGCCCATGTTATAAGAGCACAGCAGGAATGTGAATCTGGTGCATGGTAAGTGAGTGTGTGGTGGGTCAAGGTGGGTATGTGCCTGGATGGGATGGAACCACACAGGGTGATGGTGGAGCTGAGAGATGGGGATCCATTGCTGGGTGCCATCATGTGTGGAGAGGAGGAAGATGGGAAATGGGGGCTCTGAGTCCCAGTGATGTTCAGGACCAGGTGGACTGGAGTCCTTGCACCAGGGACCAGAGCCTGGGCTGCCCCATGGGACAGGCTGTGCTTTGTGGGGTGGGCTGGAAAGGCTGTAGTGGGGTCTGTGCTTCACTTTGCTTGTAGGGTGTGATCAAAACAGGTCTGCTGCTGGGACTGCTCCATGGATCCTGCTGCCCCATGTGTTAAAGACAATATTTTGCAAGTAAGGAGAATTGGCAGTGCTGCAGTGGATAGGGTATGGTTTGGGATCAGGGATTGTTTTTTCCCACAGCAGGGACCAGAGTCAGAGCCAGCTCTTCTCTGCAAACATGGACAGTGACACCAGATGCTCTGAGCCTCCAGCTGCCTCCTCCTCTCATCTTCCTGCTTGGGGGTTGTGGGAACCAGCTTGCAGAGCTGGATCTTGATGGCTGGAACAGGCACATAGTCCCCTTCACCATGTGGTGCAGACAAGCAAGTCTTCCAGGAAATGTGGAGATCAGTCTATGTACAGAGCAGGAAAGAAATGGCTGACATGGACCCTTCAGACACCTCCATGAAGGATGTCCCAAGAAGAAAGTGCTGAGCTCTTCAAATGACCGTAACATGGCTCTGAGTCCAAAAATTATCTGCAGGAACTGATAAACCTTCAGAAGGACAAAGTTCTTAGGGCAGAAACAGGCAAATGTTTGCAGACAACATAACCCAGATGCAATAAAAAAAAAATATTGTGTGCAGGGGCAGTTAAAAACCGGCAGCTCCTGTTGAGCATGAGGCTGCTGGATGTCGCCTTAGAAGACCTATGCTACAAGTGACTGAAAACTAGAGAAACAAAGCTGCCATGGGGAAGAGAGGTGGAGAGATTACAGACACAGCTTGACTCCTGGTCCTGCCACAGCAGGGAATCCCTGGCCAGAAATGGCCTCAAGGAGCCCTGGCGAGGGGCCATGCTCAGAGCTGCAGAGGAAGGCAAAAACCCCCTGACACCTGCACCAATCTCGAAGGGAAAAACTCCTTTCTGACCCAAAACTGGCAATGAGCTGTTCCCTGAGTATGTGTGCAAGCCCTGAATCTGGCCCTCTGGGGCTGCCATGGCTCCAGGGGACAACATGACTGCCCAACCCCTTCCCTTCCTCTACTAGAGGCACATCAGTCCTCAAATACTGAGAAATTCTTGCCTCGACCCCTGGAAAGGTCTCCTCCTCATCCTGATAGAATGCCTTCCTTGGGAGGTGTCTCTTGCTGACCTCTGCTTTTTGATTCTGGTGTGTGTCCTGGAAGAGACCTCCTCATCCTCACTTTCGTGGACCTTGGTTTTCCATGGATCTGCAGCCCCGCTCCTCCAGATCAGTGATGTCCATGAAGAGATAGAAGTCATTTCTTTGGGAACAGAGCACGTTCCAGATGTCCCACATAGTCACTGTGAATTCCAGTCATTCTTCAAAAACCTCCTCAAAGATCTTCCAGGTGCTCTGCCAGGTTTTCTCCTAGGGCTTCCCCCAGGTTTCCTCCAGATCCTGCTGCAGAGCACTATAAAGGAAGCAGAGAGCTCAGCTGTGATGAAGACCTGTGTGGAGAGGAAAAAAGTCCTTAAAGTCCTGGGCTTGCTGAACCCATGGATCATTCAGGCATTTCCAGCTGTGGTAGGGATGCAGTCCAGGCAGTAGCACCTGGAAATCAACAGAGGAGAAAGGCTGGCTGAGCGCACGATCCTGAGCTCCCTGGGAGCCTGGATGTTAGTTGTTAGTGGTAGTAGGATGAGAGCTTCCAGCATTGTCTGGTTTCCTTGGACTGCTGATCATGTTCCTGAGCCTTGGGAACCTGAACTATGTCCCCAGCAGCTCCAGGGCTGGCTTGGTTCTGGCCCAAGAGAAGGACGGGGCAGCGGAGGAGGTGCAGCTGTGGGAGGATTAGGGCAGTGCAAAGCCTAGAGCATCTGGGATTGTAAGACCCAGAGATTGGGATGTTTCTTATTCTGGTAGCCACAACCAGGATCCTTGGGAGCTGGAAGTTGCTCCAGCATCTTTGTCTCCTCCATCCTGCAGCACCAGGGCAGAGTCCCTTCTCTGGGATTGTGTGTTGTGTTGGCACGAAGCCCCTGTTTTCTCTGACCTCACACCCATCAGCCCCTGGTGCCAGGAAGATTGCATCAATCATCTTCTTGCTGGTTCTGGGAGCCCTTACGTGACTGGGGAGAGGAGATTTGGGTCCCGTACTTGAGAGGTGCGGTTCAGTGGGGTGGAGCGGGGATGGAGCTACCCTGAGAGGTGGCAGGACCCAGCTCTATCTGGTCAGGGGACCAGGCAGGGGAACTTGTGCTGGGTGGGTGGGAAGGGGACGAGGAACATCCCCCTCCCCTCTTCTCCCTCTGATGGCACCCAGGACTGGCATAGCCAGGACCAGCAGGTGAGGGGCAATGGCATGGAGTCAAGTTGATGTCCACAAAGAGGTGAGGGTGCAGCCAGAAGCTCAGTGTGGGAGTCTGGAGGAACCTGGAGAGGCCACAGGGGCAGCTAGTGTCCATATGCACCAAGGCCCCCTCCCACACCAGGTGAATCACGGCTGAGGGTACTCCATTAGCACTGTCATGAGTATGTCCATGCTCAGTGCTCCATAGAGGTCTCCAGCTGGAGCTAGCTTGGATTGCAAACTGATATCTCTGGGAGGTGCCTGTGTCACTGGGTACAGCTTGGTGCTCAGATCTGTGCCAGATTTCTAGCAGGCAGTGCAGAATTATTCCCAGCAGCAGTACAGATACTGACAGATGCTGCAGCTGGATGGGAAGGACCTGAGTGCCAGGTGAGGAAACAATACTGTGGCAATAAATCCATAATGATGTTCAGGGGAAAAACATTATTTATACCTACCGTGTACTAATATACTGATACAGTTAAGTAGTTGCCACACTAGTGCTTGGAAAAGATTTTGGAGTCACAGCAGAGCACTTGATTGAAACAGGAGCCTGGGGCACCGCAGCGAGCAGAAGCACAGTGCTAATAATAGCTCTGCCAGCACTGCGTTGCTCAGAAGTGGTGCAGGCTCTGGATCCCCCTCTGAGCACAGACTGCCTGAGCCTGGTGGGAAGTGTGCACAGGAGTGTCCCCACCTCCCTGCCCTTTTCCTGCCTGCTCATGGCACGTGGGTGCTCTTGGCCATCTCTGGGCGGTGGCCACTGAGCTAAGCCGTGTGGACTGTCTGGTGTGATATCCCTGACTCCCACTGAAACTTGATGTTGCCATATTTTACATATTTTACTGCTGTGCAAGGGAAGTGCTCAGGATCAGTAGCACTGGATTGTTTCTCCTGTTGGATTATTTTCCCGGTTTCTCCTGTTTGGAGCAGACTGGTGTCCCTGGTTGTGTGCTCAAGCCCTGTTCTCTGTGGGTGATGGAATCCTACAGACAGCCTGGTGCAGCGCCGGTTCCTCATTTACACTGGAGTTTTTAGGGATGGGGCAGTATGTTCCTCAGTGCCATGACAGTTGCCTCATTTTTGGTAACCCAATCCTTGTTGCCTTCTTTGAGCAGATGCTGAAGGTGTTCCTGTCTAGCTGTGTGGCACAGAGTGTTATTTTGTTCAGGGAACAGATGATGTACTGTCTTACTGAGGCATGGACACCTTACGCAGGTCAGAGTGTTGCCCGAAACACAGAGACACAAACTAACAGAGTGTCAGTTTATGCGGTGCTTTATTCGGGGCCCGGGAACCTGGGGATCAGCATCCCAAATCAGGATTCCAACGAGCCATCTTCAGAGACAGCTTATATACTTTTCTTACAAAGGTCTACGTGCATAAAACTACACAATCCTATCTATAAATCAATTACATTGGTTACATAGATACAATTGGTAATCATTCTTCAGTACTATAAATCTACCATGGTTGTCTACCACAGAATACTGTTTAACCCACTCTCCCACACCGGACCCCATACAGAAACCCCTTACATCTGTTGATTCTAATCTTATTTCTACGCAACAGTTTGTTCTTTACTACAAGTTCTATCTACTTCACTAACTCCTTTGATTATTGTTTTTCTATTCTCAGCACATTCTCAGGAGTTTCAAAACTCCCCCTTCGAATGTTTCAAGTTACCCCACCTTAGGCCTTGTTAACTAACTCAAACCTTAGCATGACTACTTCTACACTAGTTATATATGCAACAAGAGCATTGCCCTTCAGGACCTGGCAAGGTTTTATAGGTGATCCTGGGTTCAGCTACATCGTGCTGTATATGACCTTATTTCCTTCTAATAGAGAGGAGATTTTGGCCATGACTCCTGCAGGATCCAGCTCCAGATCAATACCTCTGGATGCTGCTAGCAGTGACATGATGCTGTCATGGCTCTCAGTTGACTCTGAAGCACCTCTATGGCCTTGCTGGGACCGAAGCTGACTGCATCCAGGTGGCCTTTCCTCTGGTGGTATCAGCTGAAATCCTATGAAGAACCGTTTTGGTTTTGCCTGGTGAACTCCAGGAGTGAAGAAGGGCCACCTCTGATAGCAAACACTTCCCTCTGACCTGCTCTGAGAGGTGTGAGTGCCTCAGTGCCTTTGAAGAGGCCTGGGGGGACCATCAGTGGGAATATAAGGAGATGTGAAGCGGGCCTGAGGGGATGGCTGCAGATTGCTGTCTTTAAGGTTCAAACAAAGTAAAGGCATCTCACATGAATGGCTGACATTCAGGAACTCTGACATGCCCCCAAGTTCCTGTTAAAACAAGCCAGACCATCTGGAAACTAGTCCCTCATCAGCATCTCTGGAGTGGCTGGAGAAGCTGAAGTGATTCTCTGGTGAGGCATATTTGGGAGCCACCCTTCTACCATCCATTCCACTGTCTGAGCAGTAGCTGGAGGTCCCCGCTGTGCTACCCCACATGGGTAGCACCCCAAGGGAATGCTGCAATACTGCCAGGGCACTTGCCTCCTGGAATGTGACTCCATCTTGCCACCACAGCATCCACTTCTGCAGAAAACCCACTGCAAATTGCTGCTCTGGGTTGTGAGGGGGGCTTGGTTTTCTCCTGAGGCAGCTGTGGCAATATTTTATTATGTGTTTTACATAATAAACTGTTGTCCTGTATCAGTGATACATCAGAGGCTCAAGACACAGTTTGCCTGGTACAAAGCTGTTTTTCCTTTCTCCCTGCTGGTTCTGACAAAGGGCTGTACAGCAGCTACTGCATGTGATGTCTCCACTCTGTTTTTCCCCACTGCTCCCCAGTCTTCCAGTGCATTTATGCATTTTCTTACATGGCATTGTTTTGGCATTTGCTCTTGCATAAACATTGTCATGCTGTTTTCCTGGGATGGTCTTGGAGAAGAGCTCTTGGCTCTTCCCTCTTCATTTAATGATCCCTCTTTGCACATGTCCACACACATCTGATCACTCTTTGTGGGCAGTCTTGTGTTGGTTTTGCTGTGTTAATAGTCTCCTCCAAACTGGTAACCTCAATGCTCAGTATCAAATAGCATGTATCTGCTTTGCACCATGTACAAGGCACCAGGCTCATGTTTCTCTATAGCTTGGATTGCTTATTCAGCATGCTCCAGGCTCTGAAGATGCTTCTGCAACACACCTGGAACTTGGTGGAGGTTATGCCATGCATGGAATGGGAGTTTGAAAGTGTGTTTTGGAGGGATATAGCTGAAAACAGAGGGATACATTCTGATATTTTGAGTTTAAGCAAAGGAGAGAAGGTGCAGAATTTCTTCTTATTGTGAAGATCTCAAGGCACTTTCTAAGCTACAGAAAAGCCTAGTTTGCCTGTCTTAATATATCATTTGGAAAGGGTTTTTAATTTCCTGCCCAGCAAGGGAGCTTTCTGAACAATATATGGCAAACTCATAGTAAATCAGTTCACTTCAGGTAGGAATGGGTAAAATGAATTAAATATACTATTTTATTGCCAGTGTGTTGGATGAATCTTTGCTGTTTTCAGTCATGGAATGTAACTGAGAAGGTTTATCTGAATTCTTAGTCTGTACCAAATCTGAGAGCACTCCAAGTCAAAGCTAATAAGAGAAACACAATTTGATCTGAAACATTAAAATAATTGGTCCTAGTAGTATAAAAACGCAAGGTTTATGCAAAATGGTCTGATATTGAAAACCTTTTCTTTAAATAATTGTTCCAAATCAGTGGCATTTCTGCAGGAATGAGCGTAACTGGAATAGGGGAATTTGCACGACGTGGGCAATAAAGCAGACTTCTTTTTTCCATCACCTAATAACAGGAAAAAAATGCTAAAAAGTATTTATGGTTTAATCATTGTATTTAGGCTGTGACCTGTGTGCTTAAAGTTTTAATTCCCAAAGGGAGGGCTTTGAAAAGTTATTAAATGATATGATGGTTTTTATAATTAACTTGGATGATTGAATTTATAAACTTCATAACTGAATTTACCCGCACGGTGAACCCAGCAGCACGCTGTCCCTTGTGTCCCCGGGGGTGCTGGGGATCGGTGCCCCCGTGTCGCCTGTGCTCCTGCGGGCACGGGCGGCTGTCACGGGTTTGCCTTGCCCTGCCCGCAGCCCCCGCCCCCCGTGGGTCCGGCTCTCACGGCTTCTCTCCCCAGCGCAGGTGGGATCGCCCCCCGTGCCCGGTGCCGTGCGAGATGTGCCCGCTCTGCCGCTGACCTGCCCTGCCCTGCCCTGCCCGCACCGCGCCATGGGAGGATGCTTCTCCAAGCCCAAACCAGGTGACTGCCCTCCAAGGCCGAGCCCCCATCCCGCAGTCCCTGTGGGAGAAGTAGGTCAGCAGTGGACGCTGGCCGGGAGAATGTTAATGCTCAGCTCCCGCAGGGAGGATTACTGGGCTCTTAATCCCCCCAGATTCCTTGGCTCTCTCACTCCCAGACAGGGAGCTGTGGGGGGCTGCAGCAGTGCCAGGGGAATGGTGGGCAAGTGGGAGGGAAGCTCACCCTGTAGCACGGGGAGGGCAGCTCTGCCCAGTCCCATCTCCTTATACTTCACCACCCTTCTGCTTCTGCCTTTCTGCTCGTGCCCCAGGGTGGGTTTGTGTCACAACCATCCTTACACGCACAGGTGGGGCTCCAACACCTACCTTCTGCTGCAGCTTTATCACTCACTGGCCAGCCCTAATTTTTTACTCTGAGAAGTGAATGACCTGAGAAGGAGCAGGCCAGCTTCCAGGCCTGCTCTGCTTTTAGAATTTTATTATCTTGGCAAAGCTTGTCCATGTATGCTTCTTCCAGTGGGAAAAGCAGCTGTAGGCACCTGGACATCAAGGATGCTCCCCTTTCTCAGCATTGTCCCACCACGTCTGGGCTGGGTGGGCTCCCTGCTCTGTGCATTTGGGAGAAGGTGGGAGGGGCAGGGGCTGTGGTGTCACCTGTCCCAGCAAACTGGCTGATTGAGGGGTGGTGTGGAAGTGTCAGTGTTCAGCCTTGTCCTTAATAGGCTGGGCATGAGCAAGCACCACAGGGTCAGCCATGCTCTTCTTACACAGCAGCACCTGCATCGCCCAGTGTAGGACCCCAGGGAGCAGTGCTGGTGCACGAGGGACTGGTCTGGTCAGCATTGCCAAAGCTGCCGTGAAGGAGAGCTCCCATCTCCCATCCTGCAGCTTCTTTTGGCCACCAAGGAGTGAGCTGAAGAGTGACCTTGTCCTTGTTAACTGCTTGTATCCCAGGGCAAGGGGAATCGGATAGTGACACTATCAAATCAGTCAACATCCATGTGTAACCTTTGAGGGTAGACAAATATCTTTTGGGGACCTTTTCTTGGCAATTTGTCTTCACTGCCTCAGGCAGTGGGGATTTCAGGTTGAAGGACTCAAAAGGTCAGACTGGCAATAGAAGTTGTGACCCACTGAGCGTCCATGGAGTGAGGTTCCTGCCTTTATGCAAGGCAGAAAGAGAAAATAAGGGTGATTTTCTGCCCTTGACCTGTACCATGATTAGGTTAGGGGTCATTGCCAAGGTAATATGGCATTGGACACTGTGACCTATAAGTTTGCTTCATGAAAACCCTGTTTATACCCTTCCTTGAAGTGTTTGAGGAGTGAAAACTCCTCCATGAATAAATGCCTTTGTTGACTAAACTTGTGACAAACTCTGCTGGCAGCTCTACTTTAATTTGCATCCCATCAGCAAAACATCTTGGACTGATGTTGGAACTCCAACGCTCTGCGTGTGTCCTTCCTGAGCTGCGGATTTTCCTGGAGAGCTCTATTTGCGTAGCGGGTCCAAATGACTGAAAATGCCACCCTGCAACGCACCTCCATCCCTCAGCTCTTGTTTGGATTAGCCATCTTCAGAAAGGCTTTGGACAAGCCTTCCACAGCCCCTGGGTGGCTCAGCACTGACTGTATGGCTTCATCTTGTAGTTATAAAACCTGCAAATACAGGGAGGTAAACAGAGGCATTTAAGGATAGTGATTGTTCTAGCAAAGGGGTTTTACAGGTGTTTAGTGTGGAAATCGTACACCAGTAAAGCTGAGTACTGGACTTTACTATTTCTAAGAATCCACCTATTCCCTGTCCATATAAAAAGCAGGGACAGAATAGAGCTATTTGCTCCATCAGTGATGTTTCCACATGAAGGGAATATTTGAGATGCAGCTTGAAGTCAACAGAATTGATTCAGACACGTTTTAAAGATGGGCACAAGGTCCTTACCCGCTCCATATCCTTATGTCCAAGAGAGACCCTTAGTCTCCTAAGGACCCTCCAGATAACCTTAGCATTGCACACATGTAATTTTTTGATGAGCAGATGAGTAGTACCAGAGCTCTGGGGAGTGGAGTCCTGCTTCCCTAAATAGCTGTGCTGGTTGTACCACAGGGCAGCTCCACGATTTGGCTGCTGCTGCAGTGCCTATCCCTGTCCTGATATTTCAGTGTTTAATTAAGAGCTTATGTACAAGCAGTGAAGTAATCTGCTGTTATCTCCAGTGCTGCAGTCCCATGATGCCAAATCATCTTCTGAAGGCCCAATTCTCAATCTCTGCATAATTTTTTCCTTGGGTTTGTCTCGAGTGTGTGATGCATTGGGGATGAGCTGCCAGCTGGCAGCTGCCGCTGGGGATCCCAGCACCCACTCCCGGAGCACAGCCAGGGCAGGATGACGGGTGACGGGGACTGTTGTGCACCAGCAACAGCTCTATGTGAGAGCTGTGGCAGCACCATCTTTGCACTGGGTGTGGGAGAGTGGCTTCAAAACCTATAAATTTTGATTATTCTTCTGCTGGGCTCAGTGCTCTATGGTAGGGCAAAGCAGCCACTCTACTGTGCATGGAATATCTGGGAGTGAGCTTTGCCCTTGCTCAGAGGATGTGTTTAGCAAGGAATGTGCTCCTTTCCCAGGTATATTGCACACTGCTGGATAGGGTGCTGTGGGCTGTGTGACCTGAGCTTGGCTCTGAGGATGCCCTCAGGTTTGGCTGACAAGTCCTCCCTCCTGGTTTTTGGGAGTGTGGTGTTTGCTGACACATTATCTGGAGAGGGAGAGCAGGGCTGAGCATCTTTGACATGATGGTTTTGTTGTGAATTCTGTCATTTTTAATAGAATTAAAGAATCATGGAATGTTTTGGGCTGGAATGGACTGTAAAGACCAGCTTAGTTCCAACACCTTCCCATGGGCAGGGACACCTTCTACGAGACCAGGCTGCTCCAAGCCTCATCCAATCTTAGCCTTGGAAGGAGGGGAGAAATGGTCAATAGAAATGGTTTGAAGTCTCTTTGAGACCACCTGAAGTTGGTCTCATTGGGCTTTGTAGTTGAGGCAGTGTAGGCAAACCTGAGGGATGCCTGGAAAGCACAGCTCTGGCTCCACAGTGAGCCCCCGAATGCATCCCATGGTGGTGGATTTACTCTGTGCTGGCTTTGGGAAAATAAACCCTGATGGGTAAATGGAGATTTCTGGCTGTACCCTGCTGGTCCCTGCAGCATCATTCCTTGATGCTTATTTGGTTTCCACTGCTCCTGTAGCTGTTGGCACCATACAGCCCATACAAGGCTGTTCCCTGTTCTCAGTGCCCCTCCTGTGCCTTGTGCCTCCCAGCCCCAAAGCCGCACGCTCTGAGGCACTGCAGGGTTTTGGTGCTGGGGGAAGTCAGACACACTGCTCTCCCCTCGTTAGCTCAGCATCTCCATTCCCTATGGCCAGGCTTCTTCATCTCACCTGGACTCCCCCAGGTTCAAGTTAGATCTAGGCTCATGGCATTCACTCTTCCCATATAAACTCAGTATTTTCCTGGTTTCTATAATTTTAAGTATTACACTTCCAATGGCCTGATACCCATAATTTAAATGTAGCCTCTAGAAGGGCTCTGAGCCATACTGTGCTAAAGCAGTCTCAGGGCATTTAATTGTTTTATCTTTTTAAAAATTATTTCTGTGGCCCTTCACTGCTGCCCAGCCACCTGCCAGCACCCTGCCCTTGGATCCATTCCACAGTTCTAGGCTCATGTTGCAGGTACCTATCCAAAAGCAGGCAGAGGCTTTGACTTGTCCCACAAGGCTGTGAATAGTGATGGTGATGGAATAAATTTACAGGAGATGTAAATAAGCTCGTGTGAATGTGCAAAAGAGCATTGTGGCCACAATGTGAGAACAACAGCTGAGCCAACTATGATGAAAGGAGTTGGGACATGGTTCCTGAGTGTATGTGGAGAGGCCCAGCAGTGCTTGACCTAAAGGCTGAAAACCTGGGAGAAAAAAAATATTGGGTCAAAATTTATAGTCTCGTCAAGAGTCTGTACTGTAAACAGTTCTGTGACTTTGGGGATCTGACTGAGGATTTTTGGACAGTGGAAGCTGACAGTGCTGAGGTGTATGTGGATGTGTGGTATCAGCACCTGCGCAACTGGTTCCTCTTCTTTTTTCTATATTCTTATAGAATACGTACACTCCTGGCCCTTTTTCAATATAAATTTTTTTTTAAAAAATATAAATATATATGTATGTATATATATGTGTGTAGATATGATATATGTGTATGTATAGATATATCTATTAAAATGTACATGAACACATATACACGCATGTATATATAGAAGTGATGCTGGTGGCACAGGGCAAGCAGACATCTCTCTCTCTCTCTCATCTGTATTTATACCTACACATATCTCTCTATATATTTATATTTTATCTGTATCATCTATAGCTATACCTTTATCTATACCCATATTTATGTATCTATGTCCTTATTTATATCTATATCCATACCCATATCTATATGTGTATCCATATCTCTATGTCCCTGAGGAGTTGTCCACTGCCCAGATTTGTAGTCACATGCCTAAAACTTTCCAAACAGTTTTCTTTAAGGTCCAGGCTCTCTTCTAGCAGTTAGACGGTATGACTGTCAGAGGGCTGATGGCCTCAGCCCCATCGTACCAATCAGATTTCAGAATTAAACTTGGGGTTATAAGTATTTCATTTAAATGTCATTTTCTCTGATGGCAACTGAAGCAGTTTGCTGGATCAGCTCAGGTGCTGCTGAGCCCTGGATTCTTGGAGGGATCATGCCTCAGGAATGCAGGTTTCAGGCCAGAGGGACACCCCGTATAGGGGCTCAGAGGGATGAGAAGCAAGAGATGGGGGGGATAAAGTGTTGGCGAGAGACAAGTGCAAATTGCCTCCCACGGAGGCAAGTGGTGAAGTGTGGGGCCTGAAATAGGAGGGGGGAAGATTTTATACCTCTTTTTCTTTTCCTCTGGACATTTGTCCAGCAGTGTCAGTGAGTGCCAAGCAGTGCCAGGTTTCATACTGGTGCCAGAGACCTGCTGCTTCCTGCATATGTTTTTTTGGCTGAGAAAGAAGTGAAGAGAGCAGAGCTACATTCCCATCTTCATCCCTGCAGATTCATATGCCTGTGCATCAGTGAGCACTTGTAACCGGTTGAAATTGGCCAAATGCCAATTTTCAAAAGGGGCCCGCGACAGAGACCCCAAGACCCCTCCCGACCACAGGGTGGGGGGGGAAAGAGAGGGAAGAAAACCACGGACCCAAACTTCAGTAGGACTAAAGCAGTTTATATATATATATATATATAGAGAGAGAGAGAGAGAGAGAGAGAGAGGGAGAGAGGGAAGGGAAAAAAAAACAAGTTTTCACTTCCCTCTTAAGCAAAAATTGTTGTTTCCTGAAAATCTCAGGACCCTTCCTCCCGACTGGGTAATCAGCAGGTCGGTGCCTCGGCCCACTCCCACCGTAGAGCAACCGCAGGGAGTTTCTCTGCCCTCCAGCCCTCCAGGAAGAAGAGTGCCCCTCAACTTCCGACTCTACCCTTTATATCTTTGCTTACGTAAAGAAATGAGATGGAATACTTCCTTAGTTATGACCTTAGTTACCAGGAAGGTAAACTAAAACCACTACAGCACTCCAGGTGCTCACCTGGCCCAAATGTGCATTGGAAAAGAAAGCCCTGGGCCATTAGCCAAGTGAGACATGGGGGTTGTTCACTGCAGGATGAATTCACTGGTATCAACGTCACTGTTAGGGCTCAGAGCTGCCAGCTTTGCTGGTGCCAGCCCCGTCTTTTCCTGGGACATGGTCTGGCTCCGCAGTCTGGCTGCAGATAAATGATTGACTATGAAATTATATGATATGAGCCTCCTGTTTCTTTGGCTAAAAGTATTTACTGGGACTGGCATAAATGGGCATTCATTATATTTCCTAACTCTGTCTTGGAAAATCCATGTGTGCTTCCCCTAGTGCCCTAGGAAAGCAGTTCTTACGGAGAGCAGCCTCTCCACTGGGTACCTGCAGCAGCTGGGCTGCTTTTCTAGAGCTCCAGGAGTAGATTTGCACATAGCAAGTTTTTAATGCACAGTGTTGTTCCTGTTAGTTTGCATTAACTCCTGCAGCTGCAACATTTCAGCAGAAGTTGACATTTTTTGTTAGTTCAGCATTCGTACACAGAAAATCACTTTCCTGGATCAGTACCCCCGGTGAATCCTGCCCTGGTGAGTGCAGAGATTTGGCACTTTGGCAGAAAGCTACACCATCCCTTGCCCTGCTGAGCTGGCACAAACAGCAGAAACTTGCAGGACTTCTGAGACAGGTGCTTGCCTCCAGTGCCTGAGTGGCCATGGCCACTTGCTTTTCTCCACCTTCCTCCTGACTTGTTCTTCTATTGTTGTCTCAATGTTCTTGCAACAAAAGTTTTGGGACAACAGATGAGGTTATAAAGACCCAGTGCCCTTCTCTTGCTGTAGGACTTGTTTCTACCCTTATTTTGCCTTTCCTTGACCTGTTTAGTTTTTAATTTTTATCTTCTGCACGACTTTTCCTGTTCATGACATTTATGAGATGGGCAAAGCTCAGTGATCTCCCTTGTGCTTGAGACACTTCGCCAGTCTCCAACACTTCCCTCTGGCTCGCTGTAGAACTCACTGTGGTTTATTACTAATATTAATGACTTCAACTTTATGAAGTCCCTAGGAGATAAAGGGATATTTTCCATTTTGTGATGTGAGAGCTCATCAGTGGCTTCCTCTGCTGCTTCTGTGCCCATCCTGGCCCCCTGGGCATGGGGCGGTGGGTGGGGGTGCAGCTGGGTGGGTGAGTGGCAAGGATGAGTGAGTGCTGACCTTCAGGGAGCTTGGATGAACATAGAATGACAGAATAGTTTGGGTTGGAAGGTGGTCTTTAAAGACCACCTCATTTCAGACCCTGCCATGAGCAGGGACACCTTCCACTAGACCAGGTTGCTCCAAGCCCCATCAAACCTGGCCGTGAACACTTTCATGGATGGAGCAGCCACCACTTCTCTGGGCAACCTGTGCCAGGGCCTCCCCACCCTCATGAGTACCTTCTGCATATCCTCATCTGGGTGGCTGAGAGCCCCTCTGCTCACCACTGTCCCTGCTCCCATGTGTCCCTGGGTACCCTGGTGCCCAGGACAGGGATGGTTTATTGTCAGACCTGTTCTGTAGTGTACACATGAGAAAAATAGACCATCTTGCTTCTCTTACCTGATGCTGAAGAGTCACTCTATACTCAAAAGTTCATGTGGAAACAATTTTTGTATTTTTAGTTCTGTATTAATTGCTCTCCATCTAATGAAGCAGCTTCATGCACCATGCAGTGTTGGCTTTCTCTTTCACTTAACATTACCTACAAACAATTAAAGGGTTGTTTGAAGTCTTGCCTGAGCCCCAGAGGCCTTGGAATGCCTCACATGAAGCTGCCTGAAGCTGTTTCCCATTAAACAGGACAAAAACTGTGACTGAGGGGTTGTTTTGCACCAATGACTCATATCTGCTTACAAAAATATGTACTTTATGGATGCAAAGTGCCTGATGGAGAAAGAACAGAGGAATAATGGGCTCAAGTAGTCAAACCAAGTTTGATGTTAAATGTTGCGTCTTCCCGGGCCAGTCAACAAAAATGTCGGTTCCGATGTCCATCAGCTCCTTGCTAAGTTTGGGAATGGGTATGGCAGCTAAATTATGGCTTCATTTTAATAAAGATTTCTGTTTGTTGCTGCAGTGGAAGTGAAAATTGAAGTTGTGATACCCGAGAAGGAGAGAAGCAAGGAGGAGATGTCACCCAATGGGAAAGCCAGCCCCATGATCTATAGAGTTAATGGAACTGCGCGGCACTACCACCTCGAGGAGCACCCAATTGCCAGCAATCACTACCATAACCCCAAGGACATGGTGGAAGCATCTGTGTGCCACGTGAAGGACCTGGAGAATGGACAGTAAGTGCCTAAACTTTTTGCATTTAAAACTTGAGAGACCTTATAAGCCAATCTGAACACTGTGTCATTTCTTAGAGCTTTTGGATATGATAATTTAACTCAGTAAAATAAACTATTTTTTAATCTTAAGAAAGGACATTACAGACAAGTGACGTCCGGTTTTTACCAGAAGGTCTGCTGTTCTCTGCATGGTCTGTGCTGGACTCATCTCAGAAAGAGGTGATGTTCTGTAGCAGAATTTCTCGGGAGGTTCTGCTCAGCTTGTGTTAGCCAACCCAGAAAATTTTTTATAAATTTATGTGATTTTACAAAGTAGTACAGGAAGTGCATGGGGGGAGCTGATGGGGCAGGACATGTGCTCTGTCTGGGCTACAGTGCCTGGCTCTTGAGCTGAGCTCATCAATTTGCTCTTTCATTAAGGATTCAGTTTTTCAGATCTTTTGCAAATGAGAACACACTTCAGCTGGGCACATTCAGTGTCCTGATTAAAGAGTTTTCTGAAGTCTAAAAAGTGTCTGTTCCAGCCACTGTGCTTTACAGGCTGATGCCTCTTTTCTGGGTTAGAAGTACAGGTTCCATCAGGTTGATGGCTGTCATCTCTGCAGGCTCTAGCCATGTATGGAAGAAAATAGTTTGGAATACCTTTTGTTCCAGTGAAGGAGCAATGTCAGGTGCATGGGTCACACCAAGAGTCTGGCAGCTGTTTACTTTAAATTGAAGTATTGATTGTGATAATATCCTAGAAGAATCCGTGCTCTACAGGGTACTTTGTGCTCAACTTTAGGGGCTTCATGGGCTATAAATTCTTCTTATTAGGGCAGTTCATCCAGGAATGAACTGGGTTTTTTTGTTGCAGTGGAATTTTATGTATTTGACCATTCTACAAAAGGATGCACTGCTCTCTGTTGGATCAAATCTTCACGTGATGAGGAGGTTACTTGGACTGTGTCCTGGTTCCTGCCAGGACAGGGTTAATTTTTTCAGTAGCCAGGAGAGACCATAAGCAGGACCCAGAGGTTATTCTATACCACCTCATGTCATTGATGGGGACAGGGGAAGGGAGTCTCTTGAAAGGAGAAGGGGTTGCTTCCAGCTGAGCAAGCATGGCAATAATGCTGGTTCTGAGTTTGTGGAAGTGGTTTGGCTAATGCTGGTCCTGAGCTGGAAGGAGCTGTAGGCTGAGGTCAGGTCCAACTCCATGGTGAACATTTTCACTTGTGAATCATTCTCTCTTTTGTACACATTTGTTAATAATATTGATGCTGTTACTCTTGGTTTCCTGTTCTCATTGGTGTTTTGCAGTCGATTTTTCTTATCTCAACTCATGATCTTCAACTTTTGTGCCTCCAGTTCTTCTCTCCACCCAGCTGCAGGAGGGAGTGGGGGGAGAGAGGAGGAAGCAAGCGACAGTGTGGTTTTTTTAGTGGGAGCACTAAATTGGGAAAAACCATTCCTAAACCATGACAGCTTTTTCAGCCCAGAGAAGAGCAGACCGAGGGGAGATTCATCATGGTCTGCAGCTCCCTCACAAGGGGCAGTGGCGGATCAGCACCAATCTCTTCTCTGACCAGAGACAGAATGGCTGGAGTTGTATCAGGAGGGGGTTAGGCTGGATATTAGGGAAAGGTTCTTTCCTCAGAAGGTGCTCAGGCACTGAACAAGCTCCCCAGGGCAGGGGTCACAGCCCCAGGGCTGACAGATTTTAAGAAGTGTTTGAACAATGCTCTCAGGCACATGGTGGGATTGTTAGGTGGTCCTGTTTGAGGGTCTGGATTGGACTCGATGATCCTTATGGGTCCCTTCCAATTCAGGATTCCAAGACTCTTCCAGCTTTGCTGAGCCAGATAAGTGCTGGAGGGCCATTGAGACCTGGAGGCAAATGTCCTCCTCCAGTGAGATGTGGGGGTGAGAAGTCAGTGGAGATGCTCAGGAATGGAGGCCAAGCAGAGTGGTTGCAGTGTTGCCCCTGAGAGATGATGGGTGACCTGCTACCTCCTGCCCAGGTGAGCAGTGACAGCAAAGCTGGAGAGGACCCCAAGCAGAGCATAGGCAGCAACTGGAATTGCCCCAAAAGGTGAAGTATCCTAGGAAATACTGGTTGCACAGAAAGGGTCCAGTTCCAAGGTCAAGATGTAGCCTAATGCCTGAACAACAAGTGTCATGGAGGCTTCTGTGTTTGCTGACTTCATGTTGGGGTGTTACCAGAAGTGTGTTCTGCTTTAGTGCTCCAGGGCAAGAAGAGTATAGGAAAATTAGGCTGGCCTGCCCTTGTGGGATCCTACCTGCAGTGCTGCCTCCAGCTCTGGGGTCCTGAGCACGAGAAAGACATGATGCTGTTGGAGCAGGTCCAGAGGAGGCCACAGAGATGCTCCAAGGGCTGGAGCCCCTCTGCTCTGGAGACAGGGTGGGAGAGCTGGGAGTGTTCAGCCTGGAGAAGAGAAGGTTGCAAGAAGACCTTAGAGCCCCTTCCAGTGTCTAAAGGGACTCCAAGAGAGCTGGAGAGGGACTTGGGACAAGGACCTGGAATGACAGGACAAGGTGGAATGGCTTCCCATTGCCAGAAGGCAGGATTAGGTGGGATATTGTGAAGAAATTGTTCCCTCTGAGGGTGGGGAGGCCCTGGCACAGGTTTTCCAGAGAAGCTGTGGCTGCACTATCCCTGGAAGTGTCCAAGGCCAGGTTGGACGGGGCTTGGAGCAACCTGGTGTAGTGGAAGGTGTTCCTGCCCATGGCAGGGGGTGGAATGAGATGGTCTTTACTGTCCCTTCCAACCCAAACCACCCTGAGATTCTGTGATTCTATGACTAGCTAGTTTGACTGGGAAGCAGGCAGTGTGGTAGATGAAAAGATTTGGAGAGTTCTGCTAACTGTGGGAAAGGTCAGGAGGAGCTGGCTGCAGCCCATGAGAACATACATGCCTGCAGGTGACCACAGCAGGGAGCTCCTCACCTCAAGCCAGGGCTAGGAACTGGCATCAGTCTGAGAACTGGGCACACACTGCAGTCCCATGTGCATCAGCTGCTGAAACATGCTAGCGACTGTGGCAGCAGATGTGCCACCACTGGGCATTTGAGGTTGAGAATAGCTGTTTTCTAGCAGGCTGGGTCCATGTTAAGAGAGAAGAGCTGTGAGACAGTCCCACAGCTTGTGTAATGCAATGGGCCAGGCCAGAGGAGCCCCTTTGCTTTGGTACCCAGGGGGATTTTCCAGGATGCTTCTCCCAAGGAATGTGCTGGGCAGGGGTGTGCATGGGCACGGCAGCAGTGCAGGGTGCTGGCACGAGGGTTGGGGCACCACTGTGTTGTGTTAGTGGAGTCTGCACGCACAGGGTATGCTTTCTTCCCACCCTTTCTGTCCTTCTGGTACCAGCAGGACCTCAGCAGAACCAGTAAAAGATACTGGAGGATAAACTGGTGCTGCTGTACCCAGCCAGCCTCCCAGCAAGCTAACTGGAGGGACAGAAAACAGCTCCCAGTGCTCCCACAGCTCTCAAGCAAAGGTTCTTTGCTAGCCAGAGCTGAGTTTTAGCTGGTGCTTCCGAAGTGGGGAGTGGAGTGGGGCAACAGGACAAATTCCCAACTGATTAAACAGCTTAACAGGGTGCAGGGCAGTGGAAATCCTTCTCTGGATTGCTCTAGAGTGAGTGCAGAATCTCTCTGGACTGGAGTCTTGCAGGTGGCTCTGTGCTGCCTTGAAGACACCAGGTCTTGGTGTGAACTCTCTCAGCTCACACAGTTCCTTGGGTAAGCTGTAAACTCTTTCACTTATCTTATCTTCCCAGGGAGTTATGGTTGCCACTAAACAGGTTTTATCAGCTGAGGAATGCAGCAGAACTTGTATTGCTCTGTTCCCCATGTGCTGAGGGAAGAGCTCCAAGTGCCAAGTGTCCTGCATGTAGAGGGAGCAGAGCTGCATCACTAGAGAACAAGGCAGCCAAGTTACTGGGACAAAACAGCTCCCGAGGGCAGGTGTGCTGAACTCTGCTGGTTTTCACTCAAGATGGCAAGGAAATCACAAAAGTGCCAAGAAAATTGGGAAATGGAACATTTGTCATTAGATAGTTGATGCAGGTGGAGCAGGCACCTCCCCAAAATCTTGTCCAAGGTGGGTTTGAAGGTGTGACAGGAGTGCTGGTGGGCTGAGCACCGTTCTCATCTCCATGGGTGTGAAACGTTGGGACAAGTGTGTCTGTATCCTGGGTGCAAGTGATGCGATAGAGTTGGGAAACTACCTGAAAAGGAATGAGCATGCAAAGTCAGTCCTATTCTTCAAAGACCCTGAAACTTGGTGTGCATGAACAAGATTTCAGGATTACGCCTGAAATCTTGTGGGCATGGTGCTGTGTTTGGTACCGACCTCAGGGCTGGCTGTAGATGGGGTGGTCCACTCCATGCAACGGGAGCAGCCAGGATTTCCAGGTAAACATCAAGCTGTGTAGGGTTAGGCTTTCTGACAGAAGACAGGAAGTTCCCAGGGAACAGCAGTTCTGTGCTCCATATCCAGATCCTTGCAAAACAAGGGCTCTCTCTCCTAGACCAGGCTGTTCATAGAATCATAGAATATCCTGAGTTGAAAGGGATACACAAGGATCATCAAGTCCAGCTCCTGGCCCTGCAGAGGATCATTCCCAGTAATCTCACCCTCTCTCTGAGAGCATTGTCCAAATTATTCTTGAGATCTGGCAACCTTCAGGCCATGACCACTGCCCTGGGGAGACTGTTCAGGACCTGACAGCCCTCTGGGGGAAGAACCTTTTCCTGATATCCAACCTAATCCTCCCCTGACACAACTCCAGCCATTCCCTCAAGTCCTGTCACTGGTCACAGAGTGCAGAAATTGGTGCTGCCCCTGCACTGCTCCCCATGAGGAAACTGTGGACTGCTGACTGTGACAAGTCTGCCCTCAATCTCGTCTTCTCCAGGCTGAACAAACCAAATGAATGTCCAAGGTCCAACCTGAAACCAGTGTTCAATTTGACCTTGAATGTTTTCAGGAATGGGGCATCCACCACCTCTCTGGGAAACCTGTGCCAGTGCCTCACCACTCATTGTAAAAACTTCTTTCTTACATGTAATCTAAACTGATCCTCTTTTAGTTTAAGACCACTCCCTCTTGTTCTGTCAGCAACTGGAAGATTTCAAAGAGAACCTGAGCCCCTCCAAGGGAATGGCTTGAGGTTTGTCGGCTCCTGTGCAGAGCAGGACTGAACCCAGTGGCACTGAAGAGGTGCAGCCTCTTGGTGACGCACAGGTGGGGCCAGTAGCCTGGTACCAGTGGGAGGTCGCTGTGTGAGCTTCACTCTGCAAAAACAGCTGAGGGAAACATCAAAGAGGTCACATGCAAGTGTCTGCTGTCCTTAGGGATTTATCAGGACAAAAGTGACCTATGTTGTTGACCCTGGGACGTGGCCAGGACCAGAGTACAAACCCCTGAGCTGTGGGAGGCAGACCCCAAGGGTCAGAGTTGCCTCTCCTGGTTTTCAACCCTGAGACATATTTGCTTTTAAAAACTGAACACAAACCTTCTCTGCCAGTGAGGTCAGGAGGGGAGGGGATGTCACAGTAGAACCAGTTTGCGTTCTTCCTCCCGCTATTAGCTTCCCCAGCAGCTGGAGAGGCACTTTGGGCCCCTTCTTGACACAGTGATGGGTGAAGATGCTGCCACTCAGTGGCCCAGCTTGGATGTGCCCAGGATGGGACAACAGAACCACCTCCAAAACTGGCTTGGTGACAAGGAATTACCCACACCTGTAGTCACCTGGAGCCAGTGGTGAGCAAGTTGAAGGAGGCAGGGAGCCTGGCAGGATCAGGACTGAGTCGTAGTGTGAGAGGGTGGCATCTGCTGCGAGGTGGATGCTCTGCCATCTGTTTCCATACTCCTGCTCCCCAGGATGCGGGAAGTGGACCTGGGCTGCGGAAAGGCTCTGCTCATCAAAGAGAGTGGCGAATTCCACGCCGTTGGACACAAGTGTCCCCACTATGGGGCTCCACTGGTCAAAGGTTAGTCTGCATCATGTCCTGGGGGACCAACTGAGGGCATCAGAGGGTGGGCAAAGGAAAGCCCATTGTTCACCTGGCTGTGCTGCCAGCAACCAGACAGTTCCGTGCCGCACACTTGGCATCACCTGGGCATCTTCTGGTTGGGGAAGGCACAGGCAGCAAGCTGGGGTTGCACAAACCTTCCCAGAATGCTTTGTCACAACTCTGGTTTGCAGTTCACCCTAGCTGCCACTGCTGGTCACAGGGCTGGGACTTCTGCTGGTGACTGTAAATCAAGATCCTTTTCAGGGAGAAGGAGAAATCTCTTTGGGCTGAAGAGATCCTTTCAATAGCAAGAAGAATGTTGCTTGTGTTATTGACCAAAGTGGGATGGGGTGTAATGGTTTCCCATTTTGGCATTAAAAATATGCATCCTGGCCCTTTCTCAGCATAGGTTTCAGGCAGGTTTCTGCATAGAACCCAAACAACAGCAGCAGTGCTGGCCTGTCTGTGCGCTGAAGTGCATCACCCAAACTGAGGGGATGCTTTCCTAGAGGTGGGATGCTGTGGAAGGCAGTGGAGCATCCTGCTGAGTGTCCTCTGGGCATTGCTGGCCCAGCAGCAGTCCTGGGTGTAGCAGCCATGCTCTCAGCCCCTGACCTGGGGCGAGCAGCCTGTTGAGCAGGGCAGAAGAGCCCCATGCTGCCTTCCAAGTGAGAGTTCACCTGCCCTTTCAGAGGCCTGTGAGTACTTTCCTCAGACTGGCTGTCACACAGGGATCTCACTGGGGAATTTGCTGCAGCAGTAAGTGCAGGCGCTGCCCTTGCATCCCCACACGTGGTGATGAGACATGGCAGTGCTGTGCCTCAGCAAGCAGAGGCACAAGCTCAATACCAGTCTATGGCCACATGGTAGCCAATGCTCTGCCCCAGTGTTGTAACCCAGAAAGTTAAAGTCCAAGGTAGCAGCCTCTGAGCAAACACCTGGAGAAAACATGGCTTTGGGTGTGCCTGTGCCTTTCAGGTGTGTTGCAGGCACCTTGCTGTGTCAGAATCTGCTCTGGAACACACATGCTCTAAATCAATGATAGTCTGAGACACCACTTGCTTTGGGTGCTACTGGGGCTTAAAAGGATGACACTGAGACTCTGAAGACGGCAGCCCCATCCTGGGCGGAGGTCACATCCCAGGCAGAGCAGGCAACTTTGGAGCTGTGCCCAGAGATGCTGGGGGACACTGCCATTCAGGGCATTTTAGAAGGGATCACTCCTATAGGAGCCCACCTCGTTCCAAACAGCTGAACCTGTCCAATGTACCAGTTGAGAGAACTCCACTGTAGCCTATCCAGGTCCACATCAGCTACCATGTGTCCTGTAGGAGAGGTGCCATCCCAGAGAACGGGAGGCAGCTGGAGGGCAGCACCAACCCAGCTCTGTCGTGTTTCCTGCAGGGGTTTTGTCCAAAGGAAGAGTGCGGTGTCCCTGGCATGGAGCTTGCTTCAACATTGGCACAGGTGACATTGAGGACTTCCCTGGCTTGGATAGTTTACCCAGGTTCCAGGTGAGACCCTTGTCCTTGCAGCAGCAGAAGTAACCACAGAATCACAGGATGTTTTGGGTTGGAACGGGCCTTAAAGACCATCTTGTTCCAACCCCCTGCCATGGGCAGGGACACCTTCCACTAGACCAGGTTGCTCCAAGCCCCATCCAACCTGGCCTTGGACACTTCCAGGGATGGGGCAGCCACAGCTTCTCTGGAAAACCTGTGCCAGGGACTCATCACTCTCACAGACAAGAATTTCTTTCCAATATTCCTGCCCTCTGGCAATGGGAAGCCATTCCCCCTAGTCCTGTCATTCCAGGTCCTTGTCCAGCTCTCTTGAAGCTGCTTTAGGCACTAGAAGGGGCTCCGTGGTCTTCTTGGAGCCTTCTCTTCTCCAGGCTGAACAACTCCAACCCTCTGCAGAGCGGCTCTGGATCCCTTCACCCCCCAGCCTAGATTGATACTGGGCATTGCTCCAACCCATGTGCAGCACTTTGTGTTTGGCCTTGTTGAATCTCATGGGGTTCTCATGGGGTCACTTCTTCATCCTGCCCAGGTCCCACTGCATGGATCCCTTCCCACTAGAGCATCAACCACACCACTCAGATTAGTGTCACCCACAAAATGACTCTTCGTATTGGAATAAGAAATGCTCTTTTTGGCAGGGAGCAAATGTTTTCCAAGGATGTGCTGGTTCCTCCCTGGAGCTCCCTGCACCCACCTGCAGGCATCAGACACCTCCTGGGACCCTGGGGGAGTAGGTACCCATTCTCTTGAGTGGGTTTGGAATGTGAAACCACGCATAAGCCTGGGATAGAAATTAAGTTGTACACTGAGCCTCAGTGCATGGTTGATATGAGGCAGGAGACATCCCACAGCCTTGAGCCGGGATGAGGTCTGCCATGGCCTAAGCTGCTCTCACAGGCAACCCTGTGCCACTGCTGCTCCATTTGTTGTCTGTTGCCCAGAGGGAGCCCTTGCTGTCCTGCAAACCACTGCTGTTCTCTCACCCCCAGGTGAAGATTGAGAAGGAAAAGGTGTACATCCGAGCAAGCAAGCAGGTGAGGGGCCAATGACATCCCAAAACCAAGGTCAATACTTTTGAGTTTTGCTCTATGTGCATGTGGATGGGGGGGGAAATGCTTTTCCTTTGGTCCTGTGGAAAGCCATGCCTGGGCAGAGGGATGTGTGAGTATCCAGCATGGATGAACCAAAGGTCTACCCAGCCCAGTCCTGTCCAAGCAGCAGCCTGAAGTTTGTGTGGAGGTACAAGTGGAGCTGGATAGAGGTGTTCTGTCCCCCTCTTGCCCAGCCTCCCTGCATCTGCCAGGCAGCTGGGCTGGGCTGTCCATGGTTTCAGGTCTTACAGGTGTCTGTCCTGAGCTTGTCCTATATTTCCTTAAGCTGAGAGCAACTTTCATTTAGTTGGCCCAAGGAAACAGGCCCCTTCCATTAGCCTTTTGTCCTTGTCTGAACATTAGGGTTCATTCTTGAGCCCAGACATCAGCTCCTGATAGGGAGGAGTCTGGTGCATGGCAGAAAGGGCTCTCATCCCTTGATGGGATGCAGAATGAAGCCCATTCAGGGCACAGCACTTTTTGTTTCCATGAAGACCCTTGTTTTGGTGCACATCTGCACATACACATGTTCAAATCCAGTGACTCAGAGCTCTATGAACCCTTATAGCAGTTGATTTAGATCCAGAGAGGTCACCTGAATGGTCTCTGAAGAGCTGATTTGGTGATGTGATGAGGGGAACTGAGCCTATTCCCTTGACCAGGAATGGATTTTGGCCTCTGATGGTTGGGAACAGGGGGGCTGTGCAGCAGGGCTACCATGGAACAGGTGTGCTCTGGAGGATGTCCATCAGCTTTGGATATCAGGTATACAATCTCTGCTTAGGTGCAGGATAAAATTCCTGATAGAACTTCTTCATTCTCACTTCATGTGTTGGTGCAGAATTGCACAAGAACATACTTGGGCTTCTTTTTCTATTCCGCCTCTCCTCCTGGCTCTGTGTAGGTGGATGGATTTGCAGAAGATGATGGATTTATTTTAATTTGGTATCTTGTGAGGGGTAGCACAGTGGACATTGGAATGGTATTTGGATGAGCAGGGGTTTGAGTCCTTGTTCAGTGCAAGGACATGGTTGTTTCCTTCCTATCCAACCTGGTTTATGACGCTACCATAATTGGCCCCATCCCTGCCCAGCTGCCCAGGTTTATGTTGAATAAAGATGATGACTTTTCTTCTTGGTGGTGACACAGGCTCTTCAGACCCAGCGGAGGACAAAGATGATGGCAAAGTGCATCTCCTTGAGCAACTACAACCTGAGCAGTACCAATGTGTTGATCATTGGTGCAGGTAAGGGTGGCACATCCTGGGACCACTGTGTGTGTCCCCCCTGAGCAAGGGTGCAGGGGAGCAGAGTGTCCTGTGGAAATTGGGATAATATAAGTTGCATTTTGCAGCCTAACTGGCTCCTCCCTTGGGCTGCTGGGTGACACTTTTTCTTTCCTTGTGCCCCTTGTTTCCTGAAAGCCAGGGTGTAAAGTACATGCTGCTCCCTGAGCTCAGCTCAAATGTTCAGGTGTGGGGAAGCCTGGACAGTCACGACAATCCTCAGTCAGGTCACTCCACAGGCAACGTTAGCCACTGATGAAGGAACTTTCTCAGGCTTTACCAGCTAAATTTACAGGTCTGTAAAAGGCTGAAGTCTGTTCTGGTGAATGGGAAAGGAGATTTCAAAGCTGGGACTGGGGGAAGGAAGTATTGGGAAGAGAATGCCCATCCAGCCCTACAGCAAGGACCAAGATCTGGCCATGCCCAGCAGACCTGAGGGCAATTGGCTGTGGCTGCTTGCTCATGTGAGAGTCATCATGACATCTGTACAACATCAGCTCTGGCTCAGCTTGCTCCTGTCAGCATGCACAGGATGTCCACTCACCTGTCTCTTCTTATATTGTCTTCTGCCTCCATCAATGGAAGCATCTTGTTGATGGTCCAAACTGTGATGCTGTCCAGGTCCATCTTCTCTCTTTAGTGTTACAGAAACTGTGGCCCTAAAAACACTTACTAGTGAGCAAGGCTTGCTTGATGAGAAGAGACTCAGGACTTCTCACCTGAGATCTTCAGTCTCACAGTTTGGCCAAGGAAGAAGGGACGTGCCCGTCAGGCTGCCTGGCTGCAGGGGGACAGCATACCCCAAGGCAACTTTTTATTCAATTTAGCCATTCTTTTCTGTGATTGAAACATGCAAACAAAAAACCCTGAAAGAAATAGCATGGAAAATGCTCTGCAGTGAGTCACACAACCCACACTTTGGCTGTGGAGAAAGGAAGGGCTTCCTGCCCCCCATGCTTGGCCATAAATTCACCAGGAGTTGGGTGTGCAGACCCTTCCCCAACTAAAGAAGTCCAGGGGCCTGAGCAGCTGCTTGTGCCCTGGAGCTTGTGAGAGGTGCCTAGGCATTAGCAGCACTCCTCATGTGCGCTCCTTGTGATTTTGTGACAGTTTAGGGATAGACAAGGATTAATGTCACACTCCTTAGACAGAGGGTCGCCGCTCTTGCCTGGTGCATCTGCCCTGATCGGCTTATCGTGTGAGCTGTTTGACTAAGGAAGGGCAGTGAAGTGGGGTCAGGGCTGGTGGAGGTGGTGATTTTGGTCACCTCTGATAGGTTTAACAGCGAAGGGCTCAGACCTCCCAATGCCCCATACACATGTCTATCATGGGTCTCCTTCTCCCTTAGGGGCAGCTGGGCTGGTCTGTGCAGAGACCTTGCGCCAGGAGGGTTTCTCCGACCGGATCGTCATGTGCACGATGGACAGACACTTGCCCTATGACAGACCAAAGCTCAGTAAGGTTTGTATCACTCTGGGTATGCCATATTCCTCCTGAGTTAATAGGGAGGAGCCCTAGTACCTTTCCCCACTATTATTCATTGCAGCAGCCTGATTCTGCTTCCTTATTCATCCTGTGTCTGTTTGCCTTGAATTTTCTTTCCTGTTTGTGACTGAAATATGAAACACAAAAAAGGAGTTGTTCAAACTCTGAACTAAGAGTACTCCAGCACAGAAACAAGGGTGTTCTTCCCTGTGGGAGTGGGGAGGCCCTGGCACAGGTTGTCCAGAGAAGTTGTGGCTGCCCCATTCCTGGAAGCATTCAAGGCTGGGCTTAACAGGGCTTGAAGCAACCTGGTCTAGTGGAAGGTGTCCCTGCAGATTGGAACCAGGTAAGCTTTAAGGTCCCTTCCAACCCAAACCATTCAAAGATTCATATGATGATTCTTCACAGGTCTAGCAGTAGCTATCTTAGCCAGCTTGTACCTGGATGGATTTTAATATGCTTCTGGATCAAAATCTTTAAGACAACGAAATGGGTCATGTGGAAGAATGGTGTTGTCTACCATGTTTTCTAGTTAGTGCATGGTTCTTGCTACCCAGGGATGCTCCATGCCATAATAATGGTGATATTCAGTCATCATCACAACTTGATAACTCATGGTAGTGCATGCATAACTTTTTCTGGCAGACATTCCATTTTGCATTCCAATTTGTAGACACAGGATGAGCTTCTATTCACAGTTTTGGCTGCTGTTTTCTGAGCCTTCATGGATGTCAGACAGTAGCTCAGGTTGGACAACAGCATTTGATCTTGGAGCTTGGAGATAATTATGGACTATGGTGGGCTATGTGTTCACATTCAGGTTAGGAATGCTTATCCAAAGGGGCTGGTACTCTACAATCACAGCATCTAACTCTGCTTCCAGAAGCAGAAAAAAAAAAGGGCATTTTCAAAGAAAAGCAAACATGCACTTGGCATTTTTGGGAGCATTCAGGCTATTTCTGTGCTCAGGCAAGTTCTGCCTGGGGTGAGGAGCAGCTGGCTGAAACCTGCATCTGAGGGTCACAGAGGTTGCTCTGGGGAGCTGAGAGAATCTTGCAATCCCTGTCCCAGCCGGGCAGGTCTCCCAAACACTTACCTCCACCTGTGAGCCTTAGACTGGCTTTTCTTCTCTCTGTTAGATAGTAAGAACGTTTCACATGCCAGAAATGTTGTGCATCTCCACTAAACAACTCTTCCTGTAGTTGCTTTTGGAAGTTGTATAAAACATATGGAAGAGAAGGCTGAATTTTTGGGAACAGGCTAGGAAAAAAATCCTGCTGTGAGTGGGACTACCCCTGTACAGAGTCACTGGAGGAGGAGCACATAATGCTGTAAGCAGCAGACTTCTTGCTCCCTGAAACTGCAGGACTACCCTTCCTCTGCCCTGCTGAATGCCTGTTAGCAGTCTGTCCCCAGGTCCCACCAGCCTGTTCCTCTTTGTCCCTTTGGACCATGACCTTCTCCCTGGTGTGCTGCCATGTCTCTGTTACTATCTCCAGAGCACTGAGCAGCAGCAAAATCCATGGTGCTTGTGCACTGCTCTGTGCTGCACTTCTTGGCACAGTGGGGTCAGGCATTCCTCTCTGTAAATGTGGAGTATTTAAAGAATTTGCAGTAAAATCTCTATGACCTTGCCACTGCCTGGAGTCCTGTGACAGGTCTCTCCTTAGCAGAGCATTGTCTAAGTCGGAGTAACAGAGTTCCTGCAGGGCTCATCCCAGCCCTTGACCAAGCCACTTCCAGGAATAAGGATTTTGCACATCCATTCCCATGGGCAGAAGGGAAAGTCCTTGATACCTGCATCCCCTATTCCTCTTAGGTCAAGCCCAAACATCATGCTTGCTTAGCACAGGTGGATATTGCTGCTCAGTGCTATGTGCTATTTTGCAGGGCTTGACTATTCCTGCTGTGCTGCAGGCAGGCAGGGGTGAACTGTAGCAGGAGAAGCCTGCACATCTAGCAGGTCACTTGATGCTCAGCTTGTCTTCAGCCTAAGTCTGAGCTTGTCTCCACAGAGTCAGAAGGACAGGTGAACTTGGGCTCAACTATGCATGTAAAGATGATGTACGTCTCACCCCTGTGACCAGGGAAGGCTGGGAAGAGCAAGAAACTTTATCTTGCTGCATGCCCCTGTTTCAGCTTTTGAGGGAACTTGTGCAGTGTAACTTGGGTGTTTTTGAAAGTGTTTTCTTGTGTGTCAATGCTGCTTATTCTTATTGCACTTCTACCTTCCATTTCCCCTGCTAACTGGTTGTCATCTAGTCCACTCCCCTAGGGCAAGGACACCTTCCACTAGATCAGGTTGCTCTAAGTCTTGTCAGCCTGAGCTTGAACACTTCCAGGGATGGGGCAGCCACAGTTTCTCTGGGCTTCACTGTGTCAATGTTTTACCACCCTCATTGTAAAATGAGGCTTTTCTCTTGCTCCTGTGAACCTCTGTGTGCTGTGAGAAGCTGCATTTATGGCTGCTTTGACAACACTGAGAAACTTACTGTAGTCCTGACTTAGCTGGCCGGTACCAGCCCCACAATGAGCCAGCAGAGAAGGAACCAGAACCCAGACCATCCTCTTGTGATGACTTGTACTTGAACAGGCTTCGATTCCAGCCCTGTAGAGCCACTCCTTTAAGCTATGCCATAAGTTCAGGCTACTGCTGACTTGCATTAGTAACAGCCATTTCTGCACTTACCTGTTCAATGCACAGCAGTTGACAGGAAAATGGCTTTTTTTTGCAGTCAATGGATTCCCACCCTGAGCAGATTGCCCTGCGCCCCAAGGAGTTCTTTTGCACCTATGACATTGAAGTCCTGACTGAAATGCAGGTAAGGAGAGTCATGTGTGTTCCTGCAGGCTGTTGTTGGCAAGTGCTGGTGTGCAAAGCCTATATTTAGGGAACGTGGCAGCTGTCTCTGTTCTTGGCTCTCTGGATGCCATTGCACAAATGTTGTGTCTCCCCCAGCCCCCTGTTTTGTACCCCAGGGCACAGGTTGCCTGTGGTTGTTCAGAACACAGCTAATGCGATGCTCCTGTGGCAGAAAGGACACCCTGGGCATGACCATAGTGTGGCCATCAGTGGAGGCCATAATTTTTTTACCTGGCATTTGGCAGCACCCTCATGGAGGTCTGGGGTGACCACTTGCCCTCTGATTAGGATAATCAGCCTTCAAACAGTGGAAACTATGATGGCTTAAACATTTCTCCCCCTTATTTTATTTATATTGGGAAATCTTTCAGGATTTGTGAAAAGGGAACAAGGAATATTTAAGGACTGGATCGGCCAAACTGTGGACTAGGAAGACTAAAACTAACAGAGTAAACAAACAGACTAAAACCAATTAACTAACCAAGTAAAACTAATAAACTAACATGGAGGACTAAAACCTGACAGATGAGTTGATTGGGCTGGGAACTCAGTGGACGTCTGGGATTTCATCTCTTAACATTATTTAAGAATGATTTCAGGTTGCAGCTGTGGATATCAAGAGCAAGATAGCCGTGTTCAAGGATGGGTTTAATATGGAATACAACAAGCTGCTGATAGCGACTGGAAACACGTAAGCTACAGACAAAAATCTGAAAGATCAAGAGAAACTGTTTTATCTGAGAATGTGAGGAGATTGTCCCTGGGGATAAGGGGTAAAATATGGTGGGTGAATTCAGACATTGAATTTATTTGCAAGAGTGCTTGTGGAAAGGTCAAGGATCACTAAAGATGTTGGATATATCTGCATGTATCTGCATCTACATCTACATCTGTATCTATATATCATCAACTCCCTGCTTCATATAGGTATATGTCTACATCATATATTATAAAATCATAATATCACAGGATTGTTTGGGTTGGAAGGCATCTATCGTAAAGCTCATCTGGTTCCAACCCCTTGCCATGGGCAAGGACACCTCCCAATAGACGAGGATGCTGCAAACCCCATCCAACATGACCTTGAACACTTCTAGTGGTGGTGGCTCTAGAACCTTGAACATATTTTCTTTAACAAAAGCCTCAAAAGTGGAAGTATCCTACTTTTTTTTAGAGGTCATTTTTGCCACAGTGCCCTTCTTTTCACTCTTCAATAACACTCAACCCTAACATACTTCTGAATTTCCATCTTTCATTTCCTGCCAACCTTTAAGATCTTTCTCAGCAGTTAAAGCTTGACACCTCACAGTTGCAGCCCTAATTAGGTGTTACTGTTGCCCCAGCCTAACAGACCCTTCAAAATCCTTACCCTCAGGAGAGGAGTTTTCAGAACTGAATCTGGTCCAGCCATAGGGAAAGGTGGTATTGATGGGCTTGGGTGCTGAGCATCGCCCCAGACTGGCATTGTTCCTTGCCTCCTGGAAGTACTGGGGCAGTTTGTTTTAAATAGGAGGTATGTTAAGAATTGGCAGTTTAAGCTGAAAATGAGGCATCCTCACTCTCCTTCCTTGTTCTCCTTCCAAGCCATAAAATGAAGTACGAGAAATGCAGTCCCTGCATAATTCATCATCTGGGGACGGGTTGCTGCAGAACAGCCAATGCTGCAGAATATTGAAAGCCACAGTCAGTCACAGCAACAGCCCCACCAGGTGTGAATGGCTGGTGCTGGGGTGTGCAGTGCTGCAGCCAAAATGCCATCTGCACCAGGTACTGAATTAGGTTCTGAAGAGGGTTAAGCCTTTGTCAATAATTTCAAAGTCCTCGTACACAATCTCGATGTACACTGGGTAAATGTTTTTTAATGTACCTAAATTTTTTAGGATCATCTGTCTCATTTCCAGATGTGAGCCAGGTATGCAGGGACCAGATATTTAAAAATATATAGGCTCCAGTAAGTGCCTGGGGAGGGCATGATTAGCCTGCTCCTGCAGAGCCTTACCAAACTTTTAATATCTGTCTCCAAAGACCTGCTGGAGGACAGAGTAAGTTTTCTCTGTACTATTAAGCTTCTGAGAATTTTAGGACATGCCAGTGGTTGAGCACAGGCTTGTAAATTAGTGCCTGTCCTGTGCCATGCTGCATTGCCCCAGAAAGGAGCTCCCCTGGCCCTGCAGGTACACAATGTGGCCTGAGGTAGCTGCCCAGCATCCCCTGCTCAACCATTGTCCACCAGCATTTGGATTTTAACATGTTGTCTCCAGTCCAGAGAAAGGTGAAAAAAGGAAAGTCTGGGATGCTACTGGAGCCCCAGAAGGGATTTCTACAGTCCCGACTGGAGACTGCAGTAACCATTGGGTCAGGAAAAGCAGTTGTATCACCCTCACTATTTTTCAGGCCCAAAGCTCTCAGTTGCAAAGGCAAGGAGATGGAAAACGTTTTCAACATCCGGACACCTGAAGATGCCAACCGTGTGGTAAAGCTGGCCACGAGCAAGAACGTGGTTATTGTGGGAGCATCCTTCCTGGGTAAGCGCTCACTCAGGCAGTGTCCACGTCCCAGCTCTCCACCTCTTCCTGCAGATGGTCCCTGCCCCTTGCCCAGTTTGTCACTGCCCAGTTAGAGGTAACCCTCCAACCAAACTGAACCTAGGGTAGTCCAGCCTCCAGCCCTGGGTGTTTGTAAGAATATCTCCTTGCTGAAAAAATTGGTTTTCCGAAGAGGCTGGGCTTGCATGGGCACAGATGTTGCTGTGTCATTCTGAAAAGCACATGGCAAGGCCAGTACTGGAGCTCAGGTTGATTCAGATCTGGTGTGTCTTGATTTGGCTTCACTCAGGAGACTCTTGTTGGCGGGTGGCAGCCTGTGGGTTTATTTCTATTTTACTTTTTAGCAGAGCAGTGAATTTTTTAAATACACAGGACAAATCTTATAGTTTCTTTGATAATTCTTCTTTTTGCTTGACATGGTTCTAACAAAATTACTGTGGATCTTAACAAAATAATAGTGGGCACTGTAAGCCTTAAGCGTAAATGTTTATCAGTGATGGAATTTATTATTGAATTTTCATTATTTGGGATTTTTTCTTTTATAAAAGATAAATGTGTTTTAGCATGTTAATATGATCTACAGAAAAGCATGTGGTGTGTGGAGCCAGTTGCAAACTGCAGGTCATCAAAAATACTAATTTCCATAAAAACCCACATACATAGAAAATGTCTTGGTGGAGGTTCCCATGGAATTCCCAACAGCACAATTTCCCCATTCGGATCAGAGAAAACAGCTACTCTCAAGGGCTGTTTTCAGACTGCAGCTGAGAGTCCTGGAAGGAGGAAGGTTTCCCTTGGCTGAGGTCTATCCTTCCGTGTGCTACAGCTTCCCAAGGCATTTCGGGATGTCATCATGGCCAGTTCCTCCCTTTGGTCTTCAACACCTACATTGAAGAATACCTGAATTGGTGTTACCCCTTGTGTGACCAGCTCTGGTGGCTCCCCAGTTTTCCCAGTGCAGCTCCAGCCTCCCCAGTCAGAGTGGGTGAGGCTGCTCCTCCGTTGCAGCCAGTTCCAGGGACACAGGGCAGTGCTGGGGGGGTTCCCACAGCTGCTCGGACCTGCTTCTGTTCCCCAGGGATGGAGGTGGCTGCCTACCTTGCGGAGAGGGCCCATTCGGTGTCCCTGGTGGAGCTGGAGGAAGTCCCCTTCAAGAAGTTCTTTGGGGAGAGGGTTGGCCGTGCTGTCATGAAGGTGACCTCATTTTCCCATCTGGAGGGGAGGGTTGGTAACAGAGTGGGTCCTGCTTGTTTCACTTATTGCACTAATTAATTTACTTGATATCTGTTGACAAAGCTGTGATAGCACCAGTCAGTAGACAGAGTGGGCTGTGTCTTCCCTGCCATGGTCCATGTTCTATAGAGCATCTTCTTCTGGACTTGTGTTGGGGGGTGGGGATGCTGACCCCCCTTTGCAACACGGATCAAGGCGAGACCTGGGGGTGGGCAGGCAGTGCTGGGGGCAGAGGGACACCAGGACCAGGGGTGGTTCGGGGTCCTGATGTCTTCTGCTCTGTTCCTTGTCCCCCCTCCAGATGTTCGAGAGCAACAGGGTGAAGTTCTACATGCAGACAGAGGTGTCAGAGCTGCGGGAGCAGGAGGGGAAGGTAGGGTGTGGGCAGGGGCTCCCCAGGGGCACCACTGTGCCATCCCCCAGGGCTGCCATTACCTTTCCTGTCGGGGTTTTGCTCTCCCTTCTTTACTAGTTCCTGAAATTTGTATTCCTGGATTTAGCCCCCTGGATTTGGCGTGGACCAAAAGCGCACCAGTGTGGTGTGTAGTGTGGTTTTATTGCTTCCACCCTCCTCCTGCTGCTTTTCTAAGGAATTATGGTCAGCTTGCATGTCACAAAGGAGATGAGCTGCCAGCTTGGCTTCCTGCGGCTGCAGAGGGTTTTGTGTCCCTAAACTAACTGTGATGGCCATCCCCTCTCTCCGTGTCTCCTGCAGCTCAAGGAGGTTGTGCTGAAGAGCGGGAAGGTCCTGCGCGCTGACGTGTGTGTTGTTGGTGTTGGTAAGGGCTGTGTGGTGCTGAGCTGGGGGCTGTGGGCTCTGCTTGGGGGAGGAGAAGCTGGAGGGGATGTGGCAGCAAGGGGTCCTTGGGGCTGGATAGTCAGGGGTGCTGGGGTGGTATACCAGCCCTGCTCAGCTGCCACACAAGAGTCTGTGTAGCTAAAAAAGGCCTTTCTAGAGCCTCCATCTCAGAATATCTTTGGGAAATATTAACGGGTTTGGTTTTCCAGAAAAAAAACACCCCACATTCAAAGCTATTTCGTCACCTCTTTTTTATTAAGGCTTCCCCGAATTGAATTTTTTTAAACTATTTTTTTAAATTGCTGCTGCCAGCAATAAAAATATGCAACCCATATTATAAAATAAAAGGATACCCCATAATTTTAAAGTCAAAGAAAATACCCCATAGAAGAGGGGGTTGGGGGGAAGAAATCCCTTTCCTTCCATTTCTGTAACTTTTCAAAATCCTGTGGACTGAAAGAATTACAGAATTAGTTTAACTTTGGTTTTGTATGACTACTCTGATTTGTGAAGGCTGGAGGAAAAAAAGAGATTAAAAAGGAAAAGAAAGGGTGAAGGAAAGGTAGAGTCTTGGGAGAGGCCAAGGAGCCCTGGCTGGAAACTCAGAAGTTCCCATTTAAATATAATTTTTTCCAAAATAGAATCAAATTGAAAATTATCTCCAAGCACTAGAAGAGGGTTGTGGTCAGGCTACGCTGATGGCTTTGGAAAGGATAGGGATCCTGGGAGGAGGAGGCTGATGCAGTGGGGCCTCTGTAGAGTGTCTGGCCCTGCTCCTGCTCCCAGGGGCAACTGGTGCCTTTCCCTGGGGGCAGACCGACTGTCCTGGCAGGAGGGGATATGCTGGTCTGGGGCCAGCCCTCCAGGGCCATAGAACACTCGGGTACTGCAGCAGCAATCTTTGCCTTCTCCCACAGGTGCAGTCCCAGCAACAGGCTTTCTCAAGCAGAGTGGCATCAATATCGACTCCAAGGGCTTCATCGTGGTCAACAAGGTAAGCCCAGGGGCAGCACCTGCAGGAGGGAGAGCCAGAGGAGGCAAGTCAGCTCTCCTCACAGCTGAGCTTCCTGGGGGCTCCAAACTGCTGCCACAGGTGTTTTTCATGGCTTTTTATCTGTCAAGATTGGCAGAATTGAAATTTTGGAATTCTAAGAGTTGGCCTGTGCAGGGCCAGGAGTTGGACTCAATGATTCTATGAGATGCTGAGATTCTGGGAGCATCACTGGGAGTGCCTGGGACCAGCGCTGCAAGTGTGGGATTTGCAAACCCCAACCCTGGGTGCCCTGGCTTGGGTCCAGTTCTGAGCTGTCCTGAAGGGGTGTGTATATTTTGGGGGGAAAGAAATTGAGAAAGATCCAACTTTCCAAGTATCCTAGAGGATCTCATCCTGTCTCCCCATGACTGCGATGGGAGCAGTCATCGTGCTGATGGGTGGTGGATGCTGTGAGCGAGGAGCGTGTAGGGCAGCTGGGCTTCAGTGCCACCCTGTGTTTACTGCTCATCCATGTGATAAGCTGGGCTCTATCTGGAAACACCGACAGACCCCAGACTTCTAAGAGGGGCTCCAGGATCCCAGTCCATGTCTCTTCTTACTAGATAACCCACTGGCAGAGGGATACTGTAGATCTCTGACTGTGTTCCCCTTTGAAAGTTAAAAAGGCTGAATGAAATCTCACCTAGGGGTCCCACAGCTGAGCAGAGGTTATCGTTGTGTTCCTGGGGACGTGGCAGCTCTGGAGCAGTTCCCTGTTTCTGTTTGTGTGTGGCACAAACCCCACTAATACACATCTCTGTTCCCTGCAGATGATGCAGACCAACATCCCTGGGGTCTTTGCTGCCGGAGATGCTGTCATGTTCCCGCTGGCCTTGAGAAATAACAAGAAGGTGAACGTCCCCCACTGGCAGATGGCCCACATGCATGGTAGGTACTTGGCAGAAAAGAGCCTTTTGCAGCTTCCCAGGAAATTTCCAAACCCTCTAAGAAGAGAATGAGACAATGCCAACAGGGAGATTGGGTGGTTATATTGAACATTTTGAAGCGTGTATATTTCATTCTGCCCAATATATCTTCATTTGTCAGCATGTGCCAAGCTTTGCCTAAAGATGCCTCGTGACAAGCACAGAGGTGTCCAGGGACAGGCTTTCTCATATGCCCTCTGCTCCCTGACATATGCATTGCTGCAGGAGCCTGCTCTTCTCCTTGCCTGGGGACCACTTAAGAGCTCCTAAAGTCAGGCCACACTCGGGTCTCTAGCTGGGCTGCCCACACTGCCAGGCTGGCCCAGGATCATATTGCAGAGCTCGGATCTTTCTCCCATTCATGTCAGCCTGAAACTCCTGGTGTAATCGGTTGCCCTCAAGGCTACAGTCCTTCGAGGAGGCTTCCCTCTGGTTGGGTGCCCTGGGTGAGAGGTTTTGGAACCACAGCTCCAAAGTCAGCTTTTGGACACAGCCCTCTGGTTCAGGCATGCCTCTGTGGCAGGGACTGCATCCAAACAGTTGCTATACCTCCAGGGGTTTGTCCATCCCATCCCTGCCTGGGTGGGAGCTCAGCATGCTCTCAGCCCTGTCACTGTTCCAGAAGTTGGGGGGAAAGAGTCTCATGGGCACATTGCTCATGCCATTGGAGGTGACAGGTAGGAGTTGCACCATGGGATGGAGTCCAAGCCCATCCTCAGACAACACCATGTGCTTCCTGCATGGTCTTTTTTGCTGTGTGGGTTTTTTTCAGCAGCAGTTCTTGATTTCCCTCTACTCTAAGACTGGTGATGTTGATGCTGTGCTGTGACCTGAAGGCAGACCATGATGCTTGCCCTGGTGTGGGAATTCCTCAATCCTGCTGCTGCTCTCTTCCAGGCCGTATCGCTGCGCTGAACATGCTGGCCCACGGAACAGAGATCAGCACCGTCCCATATTTGTGGACTGCTATGTTTGGGAAGAGCATCCGGTATGCGGGTAAGGGGCTCCCTGAGGATGCCGTGGAGTTTGTACTGGTGGAGGTATCCTGGGATAGAGGAGCCATGGCCACCTCCCTTGCTGTGGGCCCTCCACAGCAACCCCTGCCACAGGTCTGCTTCCCTACTTGGCTTTCGAGGGGTTTAGTATCTCCTCTGAAAACTGTCTGCCATGAAGTGAACTTCTCTAAAGATGGTGGGGGGTTGATTTAGATTAGATATTGGGAAGAAATTCTTCCTTGTGAGGATGGTGAGGCCCTGGCACAGGTTGCCTGGAGAACCTGTGGTTGCCCCCATCCCTGGAAGTGCTCAAGGCTGGTTTGGACGGGTCTTGGAGCAACCTGGTGTAGTGGAAGGTGTCCCTGCCCATCGCAGGGGGTTGGAACAAGATGGTCTTTAAGGTCCTTCCCAACCCAAACCACTCTGTGATTCTGTGAGTTTTGGTAGCCACATTTTCCAGTGCTGGTCTCTTGGTCACTACAGAACATTTTTCATGTAGCTCTAGAGTGAAACACCCTGAGAGCTGGATCCAGAAGACTTGTTGCTGAAGCCATTTCTTCTCTGATTTGCAGGCCATGGGGAAGGATTTGATGATGTTGTCATTCAGGGAGATTTAGATGAACTGAAGTTTGTGGCATTTTATACCAAGTAAGTGTTTCTCTTCTCCACATCCCTACACAAGCATTCATCTGAGATTGCTCTGCTAGACTGAAAAATAGTTTCACCAAGGCTTCTGTCAGTTGGTTTTGTTCATCTCTGGACACTGACCTTGTGGGACACTAATAAAAGGTCCTGGAGAAAAGATGTGCTGGTTGTAGAACAAGTTAAACTGGTGTTTGGACCTGGTGTCTCTGTCAGACAAGCCCTTTGCTCACATAATCTCTGGGAGCAGAGGATGGCTTCTACTGGCAATCCCTATCAAAGAGTTCCTTCCCATCTCATCACCATGTTAATGGTTTGTGACCAGGGCTGGACTGAGAACTCAAGCATCACTAATTCTGTTTCTAGTTAGGCAAACTGAGCTCAAAAAACATTTCTGTCTATAACAAGCTGTGAAGATTTGCAACAGCTCAGGAGCTTTGTTACAGCTGTAGTGAAGCCCAGCTCTGTACTGGGCTGGGACCCTGCCTGGGAATGCATTCCTGAGATGTGTTGGCAGCTGGGATGTGTTGCCTCAGCTGTTCTGGAGCCACATTGGTTGTTCAGACCAGGTGCATCATGACTTTGTCCATAAAATATTTGCTGCTGTTTATTCTTCAGTTGCCTTTGTCCCATCCCAATCTGAAAACAGTGGCCATAGAACATCCTCATGCCTAAGGCCAGAGGGATTTTTCCAAGTGCTTTCTACTATTAAGGATGGGGAGAGAGAAATCAGGGAAGCAAAGGGCTGCCCAGCTCAACCATCAAACTACTTGACAGCAGCATCCAGGCAGGGATCAGGAGGGAGCTCAAGGCAGGAGCCAGCTCTCTCTCTGCAGAGATCATTTCACTGCCCCTCTGTTCCCTCCCCAATGTCCCTCATGCCTTCCCCCTCCCGGAGGGTGCCACACTGGCTCCACAATAGTCTGGCAGTTGGATTTGTCCCTTGGGCTTGGAGAGGCATAGGACTCATTGTATCACCCCAGGGGTCCCTGATGCTCACTCTTCTCTTGCTGGTGCCTGCACACCTCAGGTAAACACCTGTTGCAGGGGATGGGGCTCCAGCTGGCACCCGGGGCCCTTTGCACATTGGACACAGCTTGGAGTGTGCTGGCACCTTGGCCAAAATTGCCTAAAGGGGCGGGTTTGTGCCAAGGCACTACCTGTGCTGAGGAGAGCTGCATTTAGCTCTTTATCCCAACTCTAATTAGAAAGGAAAGGTCAGATTGCTTTAATTAAACATCTGAGGAGCCTGTTCAAAGGGAAAGCTTTGAGCAAGTTGCATAATCCCTGCCCTGTGGCCCATGCTGTGTGTGCCGAGGTGGCTGCGGGGGACAGGGACTGCCTGAGTCTGCCCAGACACCTGGAGGGGCTGAGCCCGGTGGGCAGCAGCAGGGGTGCCCCTCTGAGCACTGTGTTGTTCTGCTACCTAGGAGGGGGTCCCGACGATATCTTTTGGGTACCAGGACAGCATTCTGCGCTGAGAGCCGGAGGTACTGGGGAGCGCCTTCTGGCAGAGGTTGGCCAGTGTCCCCCCCACTGCTTTGCTCAGCTGTCATCGAGTCCCTGTCCCTGCTTCTGTGAGAGGCCACTTCCTCTTTCTTGTTTGGTGATGGTTCTTCTGGTTGGTGCTAATGCTTTTTGACTGAGGACAGTCCCAAACTGACCATTTCCTTCTGCTCCCTTCTGCCTTGCCCACCCCATAGTTTGGACTCTTCTCCTCCTGGTTTTTCTTGGCTGTTGCAGAAATCACTGGTGGTTTCCACTCCCATGGCCTGTCCTCAGCTTTCATAGTAAGGCTCTTTTTGCCCCAGAGTTTGAAGAGGAAAGCTGTTCGTCTCTCCCTGATCAGAGCTGTGCAGAGGTCAGTGCTGGGAGGTGTACAGGACAGCACTCTGCAAATGTCCCTGTGGGAGACTGCCTTCACTGCAGCACCTCAGCCAGAAGAGACCTTAGCCACCACTAAGGCCGTGGAGACCAGGGAATTGCTGTGGCTGTCTTCTTCATGGTTCCCCACTTGTTACATTGAACCCTGCAAAGGAAGGGAAGACCATGTAAATACTTCCACTGTGCTCCCTCTTCCCTCAGCTTTCCCACCAAGACTTCTGATTGCTCCAAATCCCAGGTTCAGGAAGGGAATTCTTGTCATCTCTGAAGGGCTTTTGAAAAAGAGGGATTCCTCATGGCTTCCCCATCTGTCTGACAAAGTGTTCAAAAGCCACTGCTGATATGAGATGCTCCAACTCACTAGGATCCCATGGATTATTTTGCAAAAGGAGCAGCTGCCCCATGTCTTGCTGAGAAATGTTTGTGCTGCATCTGCCTTCCTGGCTTGTCATGTTGGGCACTGATTGGGCTTGAGCCTGAGCTAGTGGCTGGTGGAGTATGTCTTCCTTTTGGTTCCCTTGCACACCTTAGTTACTCATTGCCTTAGATCAGCACATTTCCCCCTGATTTTGATGGATAGGTCTTCTAACCACTTTCTGTTTCCCACCTGGGAGCCACCTATGCTCAGGAAACTTGCACTCCCTTATTTGCAGTGAGCTTATTTAGAAATGAGAGCTTTTTAAAAGAGACAGTCTGTGATGGAGCTGCCCATGGTTTTGTGGACAGCTGTGAGAGATGGCTTTAACTCCCATGGCTGCACAGGGACGATGTGTCCTCTGAAACATGGCTTTTGCTCTACTCCTCCTGGGAATTAGGTGCGTGTATCCCCACCCTGGCTGCTCTTTGCTCTGCTGAACACAGAACTTTGGCAGTAGATTGAAGAGCAGATCTTGTTTTGGTGGGTGCTTTGACTCTTCAGTTTACTTAACAATATCACCAGAGTTTAGTATCTTAACCACACACCTTCCCTGATCTCACATAATTTGTCCATTCAGTTCTCTTTTCACAAATCATCTCATGGGTCAGTCTTTAAAGGCTTGTGCTTGAGTCAACCTCAGCAAATCTCTAAGCAGAAGAACCCTTGTTTGCCTATGACCTTTAGCCAAAGCTCCTACAGCATTTTTACATTCTCTTCTTTCTGCTTCATTGATTTCCCACTCAGCCTTTGAGGTTGCGTTGGGATCCTGGTGGGGAACAGTCAGCTGGCCTGGACATCCTGTATATATTAGGGCTTCATCACTGGGGTGCGGGACCCTGGTGTTGGACTCCCCAGGTGTTCTGGTGCCTGTGAAGCAGCTCAGAGGTGGGCACTCTGCCTGTTTGGAGGTGGGGATCAGGAAGGGGATGAGGAGCATCTCAACTGAGTGTCCCACGGGGACGTTCTGACCACTTGCCTCTCTGTTCCCTTGGCACAGGGCAGCAGCACAAGGATTGCAACAATCACTGGCCATCCTTGCTAGTGTCCAGGATTTTATCCACCATCAGATCCACCTTTGGTGGTGTTTTCCCACAGATGCCACGGTGTCAGAGCTGTCTCCATCCCCCAGGCACTCTCTTGATACTCACCATGCCAGCACATGAGCGTTGGTGGGCTAGCCTGCCATGCCAAGTTTGAGCCCTCTCCTGACCCTTGTCCCACGCCACCAGCACAGTCCTTGTGGTGCTAATGCTTTGGGTTCGGGCCTGGCTCTGGAGTGGGTGTTTCTCTTTGCTTCCCGCTTCTCTCCAGCATGGTGGATTTTGGGTGTTGGAGTTTGGCCATCCAGGGTGCCCTAACTGCTCTGCTCTGCCCGGCCCTAGGAGCGATGAGGTGGTGGCTGTGGCCAGCATGAACTACGACCCCATCGTCTCCAAGGTGGCTGAGGTCTTGGCTGCTGGCAGGACCATCCGGAAGCGCGATGTGGAGTAAGTAGACATGCAGCAGGAACCAGTTGTACTAGGGCAGTGGCAAAGCACAGCCATGGGGTGCAGGGCAGGGCTGAGCACCCGAAGGCAGCTCTTTCCTGCTGCTTCCACTCTATACCCTTCTTGCATCCCTCTTCCTGTTCTGCTTACTCCATCTCCCCTGTGCTGCCTCCCAGCTTCCTCCACCTTCCTCTGGCATCCCACACATACGGAGTTTGTCTTAAATACCAGGACCCAAATCCTTGCACGGACTGGATGGGAGAGGGATACTCACTGCCTTCGGGCACTGGCACATCACCGAGGACATCACCTGGGCACCCAGTCAATCAAGGGCACCTGCAGAGAGGGGCTGGGTGTGCAGCCTGTGCACAACCCTCTAGGCACAACCCAGCCCAGAGAACTGGTGGCACCAGGATGCCAACCTGTGGTGTCTCAGCCTCCGGTTCCTTGTAGTGGAGCTCACAGACAAAGGGCTTTCTTCACTCTGTTTTTGAGACCTTGCTGAGGAAAGAGTGCTGAGGGTGGGTGCTGGAAGACAAATGCCAGGGAAGTGATAACAGCTGGGAAGGAGACTTTAGAGTGGGAATCAGAGCTGCTGAGGGAATGTGGGTCCCTGTCCCAGGGGTGTTTCCACATCTGGAATAAAAGCAGATCTTTTCAAAAGCTCAGGGAGAGGAACACTCCCAGCCCCTAGGCAGCTCTGAACCAGCTCAGATTGCCTTGGGCACCCCTGGGATGGGCACCATGTCATGGGCCCACCCAGCCAAGACAGGGTTCATAAAATCACCAGATGGTTTGGATTGGAAGGGATCGTCTTGTTCCACCCCCTACCACGGGCAGAGTCACCTTCCACTAGACCAGGTCGCTCCCGGCCCTGTTAAGCCTGGCCTTGAACACTTCCAGGGATGGGGCCGCCACAGCTTCTCTGGGCAGTCTGTGCCATGGCCTCCACACCTTCACAGGGAAGAATCTCTTGTGCCATCATCCCCAGTACATCAGAAAATGGTTGCTGGTTTCCCACTTTCTTGCTGGGAGGGAGGTGGTATCTCATGAGCATCCCAGTGGCAGGTGGAAGCTGCTGGCCCTGTGGTGGAGCTTGGGGACCTGGAGGAAACCAGGCCATGTAAACCTGAATGTCTTTTCTCTCTCTGTCTCCTGCTGCTTTCACAACTTTAGGCTGTTTGTCCGTCATGGCAAGTATGTTCCGTTTGGGGTCCTGGGTGTGCTGGGCATGGGGGGCTGGCAGGAGGGACAAGACCTCATTGGGTTTTGTCCCTAGTTCCCATGTGGGGATACTGATTATGTGGTGGGCATCCTTGTTTTGCTTTGGTTGGCGATGCTGCTGTGCTGGGTGGTAGGGCTGGGGTGCCAAGAGCCACATCAGGCACAGATCTGCTGGGAATGGGCCTGTTGGCTGGGATCCCACTTGGCTGGGGGTTTGGTGGCTTTCCATGATTTTTCAGGTGAATGCCAGAAGGGCTGGGTTTACATAAAAAACCCAATGTTTGAATTCAGTTTTACATGTAATTGAGAATCTGCATGGACTTTTTGGACAGTTCGGTGGCACGTGAGTGAGGGCAGAGAGACTCTGCACAGTGCAGCACGGTGCTGGGATGGGCACCAATGACTGATATCTGGACTAGCACCAAAATACACTGAGAACATTTCCTTGCACGTGCTGAGAAACACCTCACCTGTTTTTTTCCTCTTTTAGAACCGGAGACATGTCCTGGCTAACAGGGAAAGGCTCCTAACACTGCTGGTGGCTGGGCCCTCCTGATGCTGCACTCACCATGGGCAGATAGGACAGCAGCTTCATGGCCCGGTGTGAACCCTGTGGCTCAGCCATTTCCCTTCAAGACCTGGATGGATCCATGCCTGGCACTGTGCACTGACCTTTCCTCCAGGACCTCCCATGGCTTCTCTGCCCTGGTGCCTTCTGGGCTGGGGTTGGCCCAGAGACCATGGGTTTTGGCACTGGCAATGGGCATGGGTGCTGCACAGCTCCAGATGCTGCCATTGGGCTGAGGGTCCCCAGGCAGGTCTGCCCCATGCCCGTCCCTCACCCCCATAAGCAGTATGAGTGCCTTTGTTTGCTCCTGTGCTTGGATGCATGATTCTCCTTATGAAATTCTCTTTGCTCCCAGCAGAGCTCTGATGCTCATCCCCACAAAACCTGACATCCGCTCCCTCCCTGCATGGCTGCAGCATTTGCCTCTGCTTAACCTGTGCCCACCCACTCCACGAGGCATCTGAGCAGGCCAGGAGATGGGGTCACACCAGGTGGTCTCTGTGCAGCCTGTGCTTCTGTGGTCCAGGCTCTGGAGTTCACTGGTCTCATCCCAGCACCTGCAGCTCTTGGTCCATCCCCAGGGTGCGGAGCAGGGGTCCCTGGAGAGCTGTGATGGCTCAGCTGCAGCCCTGAGCTTGGTGGCCACCTTCTAGCCAGCCTTGGGATGTCTCTCCTTAGTGACATCATGGGATTAGCTGCTGCTGCTGCTGAGGCATTACTTGAGGAAAAGTAGCATTTCTGGCTGTCCATAGTCTGTTACTTGTCCATCCAGTTGCCTAGAGACAAGGCTGCATTTCTCATTTCAGCCCACCATGCCAGTGCTGTGCTGTCCTGTTTCCTGTCCCTGCTGAAGAAGAGCCATGCTTCCAGCTCGGGAGTGGACCTGGCCAGCCACAGGCCCATGTCCATCAGCCCAACAGCATGGTGGGGGGGGGGGGGGTCATCCCCTTAGAGAGTCTCCAGTGTTTTGTCCTGGGGGCAACTCCTTCCCCAGCAGTCAGTGTTTTACCCTGAGTCCAAAACAAGAGGATTTATATTTTTAATTTGATTAACCCCCTATCAATTAAAGCAATACTATTCTTGGGATTTTGGTAATTTCTGATTCCTTCCAAGGCCCTGGGTCACCTCTGCAGGTTGGCCAGAGGGTTCCAGTACCTCTTCTCTGGAGGCTTCCCACCTGTGTCCGGCTCACCTGTATTTATTTCCAGTCTTTCAAATCTTGACTGGGTGGAAATGTCACCAGTGTCTATCACATCTCTGGTTGGTCTCTCTGGTTTCACTGCCAGGCTTTTCCTGGGTGGAATGATCAGGGGAAAGGTAGGCAGGATGTGCAAGCTCTAGCACACAGCAATGAACAGGGACCATTGTGTGTCTGCTGGATCCACAAAAGATGGATGTTTCCACTCCACAATGGTGCAGGTTGGTGTTGAACCTGGCACTCATCCAGTGCCTCAGCAAATGCTTCCTGGTGGTGAGCCTGTCCTGGAGCAGGGCAAGGCTGAGTTGTCTTCTCTGCCACCTCTCCAGGCACATCTTGCAACCTCTCCGACCAAGACAGAAAGTTTCCATCTCTTCTTACAAAACTGCCCATGAGAACCCAGCTAGGGCCCATGCAGCTTGTTAGTGACCCACAGCTGCATTACTCCATCACAATTACTTGCAACAGACTGCCCAGGTATTTTCTTAGTTGCTCACCCTGCTTACCCATGCAGATGTGATGCCTCCAGACTCTGAGCTCTCCAGCAGCTCCTGCTCCTCCGATACTGGGCTGTGCCTGTTGCCCTGCCCATGTCTCATCCTATGTGTTGGCAGGACCCCTGGGTGGACATGTATTGGGCACAACATGCCTAGGGCTTTGCCTCTACTCCACTCAGGTGAGACCTCACCTGGAGTACTGCATCCAGCTCTGGGGTCCTCAGCAGAGGAAGGACATGGAGCTGCTGGAGAGAGTCCAGAGGAGGCCACAGAGATGCTCCAAGCACTGGAGCCCCTCTGCCCTGGAGCCAGGCTGGGAGAGCTGGGGGTGTTCACCTGGAGAAGGGAAGGCTCCAGGAGACCTGAGAGCCCCTTCCAGTGCCTAAAGGGGCTCTAGGAGAGCTGGAGAGGGACTTGGGACAAGGACCTGGAGGGACAGGACAAGGGAGAATGACTTCCCACTGCCAGAGGACAGGGTTAGATGAGATACTGGGAAAAAATTCTTCCCTATGAGAATGGTGAAGCCCTGGCACAGGTTTTCCAGAGAAGCTGTAGCTGCCCCATCCCTGGAAGTGTTCAAGGTCGGGTTGGACAGGGCTTGGAGCAACCTGGTGTAGTAGAAGGTGTTCCTGCCCATGGCAGGGGGTGGAATGAGATGGTCTATAAGGTCCCTCCCAGCCCAAATCAATCTGTGATTCTATGATCCTATGACTTCAGCCAGTCAGGCATTGGTCTACCAGACTTTCAGCCCCAGATGGTTTGTTTTTGGCAACATATGGCAGTGAGTTCTGCAATTTCATTTTGGTTTTATCAATCAGAAGAATTCTCTCGGTTTCTTGGGTCCCTTGCCAGTGCCTGGCCCTTAAAGACCACATTTACAGCATTTACTCCCACTGTTTGAGGCAGCTTCTCTGATACACCTTATGGAGTGTGTTGGAGATGAGACCACATGTGTTGGGTAGGACTAACACTTATAGAGCATGTCCAGAGAAGGGCAACAGAGCTGTGGAAGGGACTGGAGCACAAGTCGGATGAGGAGTGTCCGAGGGAGGGGGGAGGGCTCAGCCTGGAGAAAAGGAGGCTAAGGGGGACCTTCTCACTCTCCACAGCTTCCTGACAGGAGGGTGGAGTCAGGTTCAGGCTCCGCTCCCAAATAACAACTGGCAGGGCAAAAGGAAATGGCCTCAAGTTGCATCAGGGGATGTTTAGGTTGGATATTAGGGAAAATTTCTTTATGGAAAGGATTGTCCAGCCCTTTCACAGGCTGCCCAAGGTGGTGGTGGAGTCTCCATCCCTGGATGTATTCAAAAAAACGTGCAGATGTTGGACCTGGGGACATGGTTTAGTGGGGTATCTGGCAGTGCTGGGTTAATTGGTTGTACTTACTGGTCTTAGAGGGCTTTTCCAACCTTAATGATTCTGTTTTTTTAAACTTGAAGTTCCCAAAGCAGAATCCCCTTTCCCTGACATTCACCTCTTTCTCAACCACCCCCTAACACACCACCCCCAGTGCCCTCCCTAGCACACCTTAGCCTGGATGGAGTGTGGGGACACTGAGCAGTGTGGAGATCCACAGGGGCAGCCTATTAGCAGGGATGCTCACGAGGATGGGTAAATGCTCCATGAGCCTGGAGACCTTGAAGAAGCATTTCAGGTGAAGAGCACTATTCTTTTGTGGGTCATCCTCCTCTGTCAGGGGGCTTTGAGCAGTAATTACAGCCCAGCTGGGAGAGGGTGCAGTTGCTGGGGTCACCACTGTGTCCCCATCACAGTGACGGGTACAATGTGTTGCTCCGCCCTTAAAGCTGCTGTGGAGGGGAGATACTCTGTGACTTGACTCCCGTGCAACTCCGCCTTATGATTCCTACATAGGCTTGATGTTCCAAGGTGGGAATTCTCCTTCCCAGCATCCCCCTCCCAGCTCAGCAGCCCCGTGCTGAAGGAGCCAATGGCCGGGTGGCTCCACGCATTAGCCTGACCTGTCATCCCATTGATTCCCTCCCGACTAATCCTGGCTGAGCTGGGCTCAGCTGTCAGCCATGGCTGTGCACACCCTGCTGCCCCCCAACCTGCGTCGGGGCTTGGTGGCCTTCAGTGGCTCCCTCTTCACCAACAACAAGACACAAGATAGTGGCACTGCCCACATCTACCAGCCAGGTATGGGCAGTGGGGCTCTGCAGGGGGGTATTTGGGCAGGCGGTCATCACCACGAGCTTGCTCAGCACATCACCAAACCACCTGGTTTGCCACCTGGGTGCCTCTGAGCCAGGAGCACCGGAAGGGTATCTGCATCCACCCACCGAGGTGGGGAGCAAAAATAAGAACATCTGCTGCAAAGAGCTGTATGTGGTACCCAGGGGCTGTTGCTCCACTCCATGAGCTGTGAGTGGGCGTCCCCCTGGGCAGGGACACCCCAGGGCTGCTGGGCAGCCTGCCCATCCCTGCCCTTCCTGCCTAGCCCGTGAGGTGCTGGCCAGCCTGCCGCTCCAGGTGATGCTCTACTTCAACGTCTACTACTTCCTGGCATGGTGCTTGGCTGAGGGGATGATGCTGCAGCTGAAGGTACTGTCCCATGGGGCACATGGGGAGGGAAGAAGCCTCTTTCTGCCTGGCCTCCCTTGTCATGGGGGGAAACAGTGAGCAGGGGAACAGGGAAGCCTCTTCAGAATGAATGGGTCTCCAAAATGGCTCATCTCTGTCTGTCCGAAATGGAAATCATGAACTTTCCAGGCAGAAAAGGTTAAACTGGAAAAGTGGGCAGAACTGATTGCCAGCATGATCAATGCTGACAGAGCACGGAGAGGAGGGTATGGGGAGGAGGGCACAGGGAGCTAGGCATGGGGCACAGGGAACAGAGTGCTGGATGTGGGGAGATGGGCACAGGGAGCTGTGCATAGGGGTGCAGGGAACAGGGCAAATGTGATGGGGAGGACACACAGGTATCTGGGAATGGAGAGCAGCGAATGGTGCACAGGGGATAGAAAATTTGGCTTGGACAACTGGACTGGAGAGCAGGAGCTGAGGCTGACTGGGGCAGGGCTGTGCCCCTATTACAGTACCACCTCCTGGCTTGGCACTACCAGTTCCTGCTGGTCACGACCTACCTCATTCTCTCGCTGGCCGAGGGCTCCCGCCTCTACCTGGGCTACCTGGGCAATCTCCAGGAGAAGGTAAGCACTGCCTGCCCTGGCCACAAGCTCCTTTTGCTCAGTGAGGGCCAGCCCAGCTGGGGGAGCTGGATGGCCCCTCACTTGGGACCCAAATGCCCATCACTGCCCCTTCCTCCTGGAGTTCTGCCTGGAGCTGTCCCAGGAGGGAATGATGGGTGCAGGCAGGACCTGAAAGCTGGGGACAAAGGGGACCCACTCACCCTCCCGCTGTATCCTTCCTGTGGGTGCAACCCTCCAGCACTGGGTTTGACAACATCGGATCACATCCAACCACAGCTCTTCGTGGCAGGGACCATCCCCAGTACCCAGATGTCAAGGCTGGCAGCGGCTGATGCAGGGAGCATCTGGGTCACTGAGGGTCCCCCCCAGCCCATCACTGCCTCCTTACCCCATCTCAGCAGGTTCTGCTCCTGCAGGTGCCTGAGCTGGCTGGATTCCTGCTACTCTCCTTTGTGATTCAGCTGCCCCTCCTGCTCTTCCTGCTGACAGACAGCCAGGTCATTCACCTGCCACTGGAGATGCCCATGCACAGCCTGTTCCTGGTCTTCCTCCTTGCCGAGATCGTGGCTGCCTTCCTGGCCCTGAAGACCATGACCAAGCAGCTGGCAGCACAGTTCTGCCTGCGGCAGTTGTAGGAGGGTGGGAGGGGACAGCCAGGGCGGGAGGGCACAGGGCGGCAGGCAGCTGAGGTGGGGTGATGCTGCGGGATCCCTCCAAACCATGCAGTCAGTCGCAAAAGGGAGCATTAAACGGTGCTCAAACCCACACTGTGGTTTTTAGCCTTTTGGGGTTCACAGAGCAGCTGCCAGGCATGGACCCAGGAGATCCCTGCCCTGCTCCAGGCCAATACAGCCTGAGGCAGGTGGAAGTGAGGGGTTAACACCTCTGAAACACTCTGGCTCGCCCCAGGGCTGTGCCTGTCCTTGCTGAACATCAGACTTGGCACTAGGCAGGAACTTGAGGTGAAGGAGCCACTGCACCCTTGAGAAGTACCAGCCCAGGGATGGAGCCTTAAGCTCAGTTCTTAAATCTCTGAACCTCCCAAAGAGCTCCCAAGAGCCTGGGTGGCTCACATGAAGCCACCTTAGCTGAAAGCTGTGATGTGCGAGAGCAGAATCCCAAAACCTTACAGCCACCTGCAGGGCTAGAGAGAGAGCAGAGCCACTTCCTGCTTTTGGAACAGCTTTATTCCATTGAATCCCTGTTTTTCTCGGGAAATTAAAACCCACGACCACTGGAACATGTAGAAACATGAAGTGCTTTAAGCCTCTTGTGCCAAGAACAGCTCTGCTCTGGCACCAGTTGTCAGTGCTGTAAGCTGCACCTGGGATGGCTTTGTGTTCCAGGAGCCAAGAACTGCTGCTGCTGCCAATGTTTCTCCAGGCAAGGCAGACCCTAACCCCATCAGTGCACACCTGGGCCAGGACTAGCCCAACTCCACATGGACTGCAACCACTGCAACCATGCCCACATCACAAGTACCTGGAGGTGGCTCCAGAGGGAAGGGTGCTTGTGGTGGAGCATTCCTGATGTCCATAAGCTGAGGCCTCAGGCTTACCTTTAGGGGGGTTTGCCTGAAAAATGAACAGGGACATCAGTATAACTGGCACAGGGCAGTCCAGGTGGACCTGCACTGCTCTACTTGGTCCCATGTGAACAGATTCACTGTCCAAGACTCCCATTCCGCTCCCAATTTGAGAGCTGGCATCAGGAACATTCTCCCCAGTAGGATGGTGCAGCCCTGGGGCAGTTCACCAGAGCTAGGGGATCTCGGTCCTCAGAGGCTCCAAAAACTTGGCCAAAGCTGGAGATGACCTGAGGCAGGGCTGGCAGCTCTTCTGCTCTGTGGGGCCTCCCTGTGACTCCCTGATTCACCAGGGAAGTGAATTCCCACAACAGGAATCATGCAAGGCATGAAAACCTGTCACTGAACTGCAGCACAGGCTGTCCTCTGAAGAGCTGCCCTTTCTTTGCATGGAGTCCAGCCAGATTTGGAAGAGGATGAATAAGTGTGGACCTATGTCAGGTTTCCAGGTAAGGTTCCCATGGAGACCCTTTGGTATCTAGAAGTAACTGAGTTGTGGTGCAGCTTTCCCTGAGTTCTGGCACCAGCTGCATGCATCCCTCTCCCAGTTCAGACCAGTCACCAAGCCCAAAAGTTGGAGACTAAGAGCTGCTCCATCAGGTTTTTCCCAGATCTTGTGAACGGAGAGGCAGACAAGCATTAAATCTAAAAAAACTTTCACTCCAACCCTCTCTCCCGCATGTGGCCCCACCTTTACCTCCTCAAATTTCTCCTTCCAATAAAGGTCAGCCTTTGCGTCCAGGTAGAGCAGAACCAAGTCACAGACCACCGTAGCCTAGAGACAGACAAATGCTGAAGACCATCCACAGGGAAGCTTCCCACTGGAATGCCTGGCCCTCCACCCTGGCTCCCACAGAGCCCTGCAGCTGGCTGTGGGCAACGAGCCAGCCCTACCTCCAGACAGGTCACCTGCCAACTGCAATGGCTGCTCTCTGATGCAGCCTGCTCCCATGAGCTGCACAGGTCAGACAGGATCATCCAGGCTGCAATGGATGGGTGCAGGGCTGCTCTTCCAGTGCCCTCACAGCCACGTATGGACTGGAATGAGCACGTCGGGGAAGAAAGAAAGGGCAGGTGGGGGACCTCAGGCTCCCTGTTACTCTGCTAGAAGGGATGAGCCACAGAAGGGCTCTATGAGGGGCTGCTCCCATCTTGGTGACAGGACACCAGGTCCCTTTAGCATCAGGGGAGAAGCAGAGAGAGGAGCTGCTCTCTCAGGCCAGCAGCACCCCAGTGATGCTCCTTCCCAGGGCCCACACAAACAACGTTCCAAGAGACATGACGCTAACTGTGCTCAAGATCCCAGTGGTGTCATTGTTGCTCTAATGGTCACAGGGAAACGGGAGCTGACACCCTGCCAGACCATCTCCCCTCCATGCTGGCTGGTACCCAGGAAGCCTTGTGCCCAAGCAGGCAGGGAAACAACCAATGAGTGGCAGATCCCAACCCATGGACTGAAGGGAAAGAGTGTATCTGGAGTACTCACAGCACCAAAGAAGGCAATGCTGGTGCCAAAGCTCACAGCAGTAGGAATCATGCTGAACTTCCCAGCCTGATGAGAAATGGTGGAGGGGGAAGAGAGTGGGTAGAGAGTGGTGAGAGGGTGTGCCTGAGCCCTGTGGGACAGCATGCTTAAAGCTGGGGAGTGCAGAAGGGATCCAGGAACACTTCTCCATGCCCAGCTGTTGTACTGACCCCAATCCCCTTTGGCTGTCAAAGAAGGGATTGACATCTGGTGACCTGGTGGCAGCAGATGTTACTGTGACCCACATGCTCCCACAGGCTGGGCAGGAGCCTCCCTCTTGCTGCAGCTGCCACCCATGGAACCACATCCCAGCAAACATGGCCCTGATGCAATGTGTCCCTCTCTGCTCAAATGAGTCAAATGCTGGTCTTTGGGGACAGAGATTTTGGGGTTACTCTCTCTCTCTCCTGGCTGTTCTCTCCTGCTCCTGGATCTGCTCTCACTACCCAGAAGTGGCACACCCTGTCCTGTGCTGTGTGCTTCACCCTCTTCAGGTGCAAAGGGCACTGCTAACTGTGACAGTGCAGCTGTGGACATCTCTCAGGGTGCCAGGAGCTCTCAGCACGAGCTCCGTCTTGCACAGCTGAGCACTCAGTTTGTCAGTGATGCTGCACAGAGTAGCTCCAGAGAAAACAGAATCATGAAATGGTTTGGGTTGGAAGGGAATTTAAAGTTCATTTCATTCCAACCCCCTGCCATGGGCAGGAACACCGTCTACTACACCAGGTTGCTCCAAGCCCTGGCCAACCTGGCCTCGGACACTTCCAGGGATGGGGCAGCCACACCTTCTCGGGAAAACCTGTGCCAGAGCCTCACCATTCTCACAGGGAACAATTTCTTCCCAACATCCCATCTAACCCTGCCCTCTGGCAGTGGAAAGTCATTCTCCCTTGTCCCAAGTCCCTCTCCAGCTCTTTTGGAGCCCTTTAGGCACTGGAAAGGATACTAAGATCTCCCTAGAGCCTTCTTCTTCTCCAGGTGAACATCCCCAGCTCTCCCAGTCTGTCTCCACAACAGAGGGGTTTCAGCCCCTGGAGCATCTCTGTGGTCTTCTCTGGATTTGCTCCACAGCTCCACATCCTTCCTGTGCTGGGGCCCCAGAGCTGGAGGCAGCTCTGCAGGTGTGGTCTCACCTGAGCAGGGAAGAGGGGCAGAATCCTCCCCTCATCTGGCGCCCACACTGTGGGATGAGCCCAGGACACTGGGGGCTTCTGGGCTCTCAGCACACATGGCTAGAGCATGTCCATCCATGATTATGTCAACACCTTTTGTCCCTGAGGGTACAATTAATCAAGAGGGGACTAATTGTCCAGGCTCAAAAGAGTTCAGATTGATCTTTGCCAGGGTGCTTTCCACTTCAAGATCCTCAGAGATGCCCACAGGTACAGACCAGCTCACCTTGCCTACTTCACAGCCCCCGTGCCGCACCCTCAGGGAGGAAAGCCTCCCTACTCAGGACATTACCAAGAGGTTTTTCTTTTCGAGACCATTTTCTCCTACGCTTCTTGAAAAACTCTGGAAACAGGTGAAGAGCTCTCCAGGACGGGGAGAAGTGACGGCAGGACCAAACCACAGGGGTGGCTGCAGGAGAGCTGCAGGGAATGGTGTGAGGAGTCAGCCCTGGGGGCTGTGGAGGATGTGGTACCTGGCCATGCACGGAGATGTCAAAGCGGAGGCCGTAGAGCTTCAGCAGGTTCCGGTAGAGCTGCCGCTGGGAGCCCCAGTAGTAGGAGGCAGTTCTGTGGAAGACATTGGACATGGCTCAGAAAGCAGCGAGGGAAGTGGGTTGCCAGTGCCAGATGATTGCTGGGGCTTTCCATGTGCCTGCAAACACCTGGTGTCCTCCAGGTGGGACCCAGGCAATAAGAGTGTTGCCACAACTCACTGGTTGGCGTCAGCAGTGGGGCATCACATTCCCTCAGCACCCAGTCCACGTCATTAGGAGCATGCAGCTCCCAATGCACACAGTTCAGGTGTGGACAACCACAGATCCCTGCCCTCAGGCAGGTAATGCCCTGCACAGCTCCAAACACAGTGGATCTACACGGTACAGGAACTACCAGAGCATCCTGGTACTAACAGGCCCTGCCCTGAGTTATCACTTCCCTTTGTCTTGGAATCACAGAATCATTCAGGCTGAAAAGCCCTCTAAGATTATCAAGTCCAACCCTTGAACGACTGTGTCCTACACTAACCCATGTCCCCAAGTACCACATCTACATGGCTTTTAAATTCCTCTAGGGATGGGGACTCCACCACAGCCTGGACAGCCTGTGCTAAGGCTGGACAGCTCTTTTTGTGAAGAAATTTTCCCAAATACCCAACCTAAACCTCCCTTAGTACAGCTTGAGGCCATTTCCTCGTGCCCTGTCAGTTGTTACCTGGGACCAGAGCCTGACCCCACCTGGCTCCACCCTTCTGTCAGGGAGTCGCAGAGTGAGAAGGTCCCCCCTGAACCTCCTTTTCTCCAGGCTGAACCTCCCCCAGTGCCCTTCCACAACTCCCTTGCCCTTCTCTGGACAAGCTCCAGCCCATCAGTGTCTTTCTTGACAGGGGAATGGTCACTGCCCTGGTCCTACTGCCACACCACAGCTGGTCCAGGCCAGGTGCCCTTGGCCTTCTTGCCTACCTGGGCACACCTGGGCTCATGTTCACCTTGAGGTCCTTTTCCTGCCTGCAGCTTTCCAGCCACATTGTCCCCAGCCTGGAGCATTCCATGGGGGAGTTGTCACCCAAATGCAAGACTTGGCACTTGGCCTTGTTGACCCTCACACCACTGGCCTTGGTCCACAGATTCAGCCTATCCAGATCCCTCTGCAGAGCTTTGGGCCCTCCAGCAGATCAACAATCCTGAGAACTGCCTGAGGGTGAGTTTGCAGATGACACCTGCAAACTTCGTGTCCCTGCTGCTCCTTACAGAGCATCTATCAGAACTGAGATCTCAAATTACTGCAGTGAGCTCATCCCACAGGTCCATGCATCCTCACCTGAAATTGTACCTCGTGTCCTGCAGGCTGAAGGAATACTGTGGCTGACACTGGGCAGCAGGGTGGTCCAGGTTGCAGTCCCACTCGATAAGAACTCCAATGCTCCCCCCCTGCAAAATACATTTTAGTCCAGGAGAGGCATGGGATCAGAGAATGGCTGAGTTGTTTACTGTTCAGACATTCCCAGATCATACATTCCCTTAGTGTTTCAGGGTTAGTCCTGTCCTCTAGCCCTTGCTCACATCCTTGGGGAATTTTAAGTCATATTCCATGCTTTTATAAAACACAAGTACCAGAAGTGCAAGGTCTGTGAAGTTCTCTCCAGCTGCCTCCACCATGTTACGTACACGGAAAACAGGGCAGGAGGGGTTGAAGACTGGATCGTATGTGCAGCTCTTGAAATAGCTGGGGTCATTGGTTTGTAAAGTGTTGCACCTAGGACAGCAGGGAGAGGGTGGGGACAGGGTGTGAGAGTTCATGGTGCCCATCTGTGAGACTGAAAAGGGGACCCTCCTGCTGGAATGGGCCCACCAGTGCTCCTGTTTCAGTGAGGTGATAGTCATTGCCTCACCTAAAGCCTCAGATGGAGAGAGGGTGGAGTAAAATCATGCCAGAGGAATCACACGTGGAGTTATCATCCTTTACAGCATTTGCCATAGCTTTCCCCTCCACCTCCTTATGATTCTTTCTGTCTCTCCCAGTACTCAGCTCCCACCCAGCTTGACTCAGTGCTCCAGGGGTGACAGCAGGGACAGTTCAGCTGCCCCACACCACATCTTCTGCCAGGGTAAGACAGCACAGTCAACATGCCTGGGGCTGTGAGGCCAGTGCAGCCCTTTACCTGGCTTCTATGAAACCACTCTGCAAGGACTAAAAGGCAAAAATATTAATCTCACTCCCAGACTGGCCTTGTCTGGCTCTCTACATGGGCAGGACTAGTCCCCCTCTCTGAGGTGTCCCCATCCCATTGCTCTTACAGCTGCACACACTCATCCTGCCTGTAACTGCCCCTACACCACCTGTCCTGGGTGGCACGTGGCTTCACATGGTTTCAGGTGCTCAGCCCCATGACAGACAGGCTCAGCACTGAGGCTAGACCAGGCTCAGGCTGGCTGGGAAGCACTGTACTTACTTGGAGACGTTAAATTTGGTGAAGTGGACAGTGTTTTTTATAAAGAGCGTGAAATTCTCTGCCTCAGCCAGGAGAGGTTTCCTGGAAAACAACCATCAATGAACTCAAGTCTTGCACAGTGGCCAAGGCACAATCCCATTCCCCAAGCTCCACAGTCTTTTCTGCAATCCTAAGATTTTTAGCTACAACGGACAGGTGCAAGAAACGCTCTTGTGTGAAATTCTCTGACCTTAACTGACCAGGACATCGATGTCAAAGGTCTCCCTGAACACAGCTGCCCCTCGTGCGAGTGTCAGGGTCAGGCTCCTGGTCACACGGAGCGAAGGAACCAGAGCTCCCAACACATGCTACCCCCTCACCTGTGATTACCTGGGCACGGTACTGTTCTCCACAGGACACCAGCCATAGATCTCACAGGTGGAACGGGTAGCGTTGAACATCACACATTTCCCTGTTTTTATCCCTAAAAATGAGACAATGTAAGACAGCCTGAGAGAGTTGGGGTTGATCAGCCTGGGCAAGAAAAGGCTTCAGGGAGACCTGAGAGCCCCTTCCAGTGCCTAAAAGGGCTCTGAGAAAGCTGGAGACAGACTCTGGAAAAGCATCTGGAAGGCCAAGATAAGGGGGAATGGCTTCCTTCCAGAACCCAGAGGGCAGGGTTAAATGGGATGCTGGGAAGGAATTCTTGGCTGTGAGGGTGGGCACAGGTCGCCCAGAGAAGCTGTGGCTGTCCCACCTCTGGAAGGGTTCAAGGCCAGGTTGGATGGGGCTTGGAGCAACCTGGTCTAGTGGAAGGTGTCCCTGCCCATGGTCGGGGTGGGACTGGATGATCTTTAAGTTCCCTTTCAACCCAAGCCATTCTAGGACTTTATGCTTCTTTAGCAAAACACCCAGTACCGTTGCCATGAACCACAGGCTTTCCCATGGGACAATCTGCATCTTCCATGCACATCGCATCGAGGACAGAGGGGTTCTGGGAGGAACAGAGACAAGTGCTGTCACTTCACTGTGCAGCCACCTGAGGCCATGCTGTCACTCACCCCCAACTGCTGTGCTGCTGCTCCTGTTTCAAGCACTTACCAAATGGTTAGAGAAGAACATTCACCATGTCCAGACTCTGAGCAGCCTCCAGCCAGCGAGGAGAGAGGCATATCCGCAGGGCAATCCTTCCCACCTGTCTCCACGCTCTTGGGAGCACTTGCCTCCAGCTCCTCCGAGGCAGGGGAAGCCTCCAGAGCTAACTCTGACCTTTCAGCTGGAACTGGGAACCAGGTCAGTGGGGTTCAGGAGGGCCTTAATGACTGAGCCCATTAAGCACCTTGTAACGCACCACAACAAATCCCCCAGGGAAGAGCTTAGAAGACCCTAAATCCAGCATAACACAAGTTTTACAAGAGACAGGGAAAGCTTCATCCTCACTCTGGACCCACCTGGCTGCCAGGAGCAGTAAAATCCTCCTATTCAAACACAGAGAGATGATAGTAGGTAGAAGAACACCAGTAACACCTTTCCCAGCTACCCCAGGCCATGGCAGGAGTCACAAGACTGTAAGAAATCCACCTCCCCAAGCCCCGGAGGGCATAGAGGTCCAAAGACAGGCAGGAAACCCCAACTTATGGAGTCAGAAGTAGTGGGAGTCTCTCCAAGTCTTCCTAGGGCTGCCCCAGGACAGCCTCAGCCTCTCATTCAGGTGTGAAACCCACCAACAGGAGCCGAGAGGAGTAGCACCTTTGGGCTGGGTGGGGTTCACTGCCTAGGGGTATGGAGTCATTACAGAATGCAGGAGAACATTTGGGGATTGCAGAGGGTGTTTAAGGGATGGACTGTTTAGGGCAGGAAGACAAGGCATGGAAAGGAGGGAACTAGGTGGTCTGTAAAGGTACAAACATTGGAAAATAGAGGGATAAAAGGATGCAAGGAGTAACTGCATGTACAGCTGCTTTAAATTACCTCAGCTTGTCCTTGGTGCTGCTTCTGGCTCCAGACACACTGGTCTGCCAGCACTGAATATTATGTTCATCGAGACTATTCAGACAGATCTAAATCCCTGCAAAGCCAAAAGCTGTCACTGCTAAATCTTCAAAGCTTTCCAAATATGACTGTCACCTACAGCCCCAAAGCCAGCAACTGAGGAGAGTAGCATGCGGTGCAGGCTGGGACAGGCACCCACAGACCCCCCAGCACTGGAACAGGAAGAAATCCTCTGCTCTCTGTGTCCTTGGTTTGCAACACTGTAAACCCAGCCGTGGCTGCCAGTGAGAGCCCCGAAATACCCTATAGCACTTGTCTTCACCTCTGTCAGGATTTCAGGAGTTCTCAACATTTTAAAGATGGATCACTAGTGCCATTTTCCCTGACCCAAAACCAGGGTTGCTCTTCCTCTCCCGCAGCATCTGGCCATAGCAGGAGCCAAAGGGACCAGTAAGACAGTCAGTGCTTGGCTCAGGCATAAGGTGCCAGCAGTGGCTCGGCTTAAAGGACATTTGCTCCCATCTACCAAGCCAGCTCTAGCCTGGGAGAGCTCAGCAGAGGGAGCTGGCCTGAGACCAGCCTTAAAGGGAAGATTTTTCCCAGAGAACATATACCACTAAGTGTTGGCTGCTGGGAAACCACCTAGACCTTGTGTTCCATTCCTTCTAGAAACAGGACACTTAAGATGCATATTAGTCCTGCAGCAAGGAGTTATGACGAAAACATGACACAGATATCCATGGAGTGAGTGTCAAAGCATCCCTGTGCCCAAGGGCAGCAGAAAGCCCCAAATGGTCATACAGTGTCACCACCCAAGGAGCCCAGAGCTGGTGAGGGCCCCAGTGTCCCTTGTCCTGGTCACCACAAGCAGTTCTGGCCAGAGCATGTGGATACACACCTTGGCCTCATGCTCAGGCAGGTATGACAGAGGAAGTGCAGATGAGCATGAGAGTGCTATGGAGCAGTGAGAATAAGGGGAATTGGGTTTAATGGGAATCTATTTTCCCCTTTTTTCTGATCTTCCACTGGGTTCTACCGAGGAGCAGGACCGATGGCTCCATCCACCATCCCTGTGGTGCTGGGCTGGGACAGCCCTGTTCACTCACCTCGGGACAGGTGCCTTGGGCTTGCTGGGCTGTGGCAATGAAATTGGTCACCAGGAAAAGCACATTTGCTCCCTGGGAAGCAAGAACGCAACATCAGTGGGGCGTGACACCGGGCTGGGTCCAGGGGACACCCTGTGACACTGTCACCGGGGAAAACAGGCAATAATGGACCCCAGGTGCGCACCCCCGCCCCGCCCGGGGCCCGGCCGTACCTGCGGGGGCCAGGTGAGATCCGCAGCATCCCAGACACGCCGGCCCGCGGCCTCGGCGGCCACCGCGCCCTTCACCTTGGTGACCACGGCGACTCGCGGGGCCGCGTCGCGCTCCTGGTACCCCTTCTGCAGCAGCAGCACCCACCTGGGGGGCCGGGGCGGTGAGGGACCCCCGGCACCCCCAGGACACCGGTCCCTATCCCAGCAGGGACCCCCGGCACCCCCAGGACACCGGTCCCTACCCCAGCACGTAGCCCAGCACGCCCAGCTGCAGCAGCCGGTGCAGCAGCCCCCCCCGCCGGTTCCGCGTCAGCGAGAATTTGGATGTCTTGTAGCCGAGCAGGGGCCCGCAGGGTGGGCCCGGCATGGCGGCAGAGAGAGAAAAAGGCGGACTCGGGTCTGTGGATGCGGGAGAGGAGAGGAGAGAGGAGAGAGGAGAGAGGAGAGAGGAGAGAGGAGA
>WBMV01002663.1:522439-535346 GCA_013396655.1 Campylorhamphus procurvoides | reverse complement strand
CGCCGGCCCCGCCCCTCCGGCCCCCCCCGAGCCCTGGGCAGTCACGGCGGCGCGGGATGGCCGGGATTGGAAAGGATCAGAATACCCGACTCTTTCCACCCCCTGCCGTGGGTAGGAACACCTTCCGCTAGATCGGGTGTGTAATCACAAGGGCACGGTCGTGCTTCTGTTTAACTGTAAACGTTTTTGAAATCAGAATTCCCGCTGACAGCAGGATGCTGGGAGCAATACAGACCTAAATGTCAAGGTCAGGATTCAGAGCAGCTGTAAGTACACCAAAGGGCACTTTTCCTCGGTGTCCCACAGTCTGCCAGGCAGAAGTGATGCCCACAGAGGTACATTGTTGGGCACAGTGGGCCACAGCCCTTTCTTTCCTTCTGCGTCATGAATAGTGACAGCAGAAGTGTTTTTCATCATTTTTAGGGAAAGATAAATTAATCCTTTAACAACATAAATGGAATCACTTCAATTGTATCCAGTGTTGGCTTTCCTAGCAAAGCTTGAAATTATTTTGAAGGGGAATCTTGTACTTATGTCCACCCTTGCCAGCATATTTTGGGGGCTCCCTTTGCTATTGACTTTGACTCTTTTCTTGTTGGTCTCAACCTTGTTACTGCATTCCGCTCTTTTCCTTTGGCTCCTGATTTTAAGCAGCTGTTACTTCATCGCACATCACTGTCCTCACAGCACTCCTATGACGCCCTGTGGTGAGATGAAACCGAGTTCGTGCTCCCTGCAGGGTTCCTGCTCCTCATCTGCACTGCAGTCACCAGGCTCACCTGTGCTGTGTGGAGCTCCCCATCCCTTCCTTCGGACTCTCCACTTGTGCAGAACACACCTCCTGAGGTCATGGCTCACCCCTCAGCCCTCACCATTCAATCTTTACACTTCTCACCTTTTTGCACATTGCTGGCACAGGCTTCACCTTCTCTGTCTATGGCTGTTCTTGGGCAACCCCAGCTGTGTGTATCTCCAGCAGGAAGACTGACAAATCTCCCTACTCCTGGTCTCACCCTGCAGCTGGGCTCCAAATCCCTCTTCTTCCAGCACTGTCTGTGATGGGTACACACTCAGAAAGGAAAATACCAACTTTTTCTCTCTCATGCCACATCCCATGCGGTATGTCAGATCCATGTTCTTCTTGGTTTGTGTTGTTCATGCAAAATTCAACATCTCCTCCCCATCCACTACTTTACAATCCTCAATCCTCACACATCTCACCTGCTATAACATCCTCCTTGGACATCCTCTGTGGCTTCAGTGGGTTTCTCTGGCTCACAAGAAAGAAAATAGCCTTAATCCTTTTCACTTCTGGGCACATCAGCCATTCACTTTGTTCCTTCCCAGTTCCATTCTGCTTTTTTTCCTCATGTTTACCTTTGGAGACTGCAGTGGCTGCTTGTCTCCACCCCCGTCCTCCTCACCTCCCGTTTCTTTCACAGTCCAACACTTCTCCCCAGATGTCTGGTCTTCAAGCCTAGCAATGGTTTCCTTTTCTTCTGTGTTGGTTGAACCCTCATTTCTTTCCTGCCCTATTGGACACTTGCAGAACATTTGCTGAGGAAACCTATTCTGGTTTCTCAGGGGCTCTGGGAGGGGTTAGAGAGAGCAGAGCTGCCAACTTTGCCAGCATGACCAGCTGGCAGGAGGCTGTGGGAGCTAAGGCGTTCCTTGGGGCAGGCTTTCAGGCTCCACTGGGCTGGAGAAGGAGCTGGGCAGCCACAGCTGCATGCAGGAGCAGCAGCCCTCAGCGCTGTCATGTGATTGGATTTTCAGTCTTTGCTATGCTGGCAACCTGAGGTCACAGAATGCAGATGATTCACTGCCCAGCAGCTTATGCTTTGGGTTTGTGGTAAATGAGGTAGAAAAATATATATGTTGTAGTTTTAATTTCCTAGAGGTAATACGGTTGCAGAGAAATACTTGAACTAACCCAAGCTTCCTTTTAACTCTTAAAACTCTTTGGTTTCATGTATTTTTAATTTGGGAAAATTTTTGGAACGGCAATAGCAGAAAACACTGGATTAAAGAAACTTAAAATCAACTGAAACCATTTCCATAGTGAAGGGCAGCTGCCTTGGTCAAAGGCTTAGAGGTGGGAATTGTTTTCACTCCTGTTTTTACACTCTGAGAGCTCACATGAAGCTTTATCTGTTGAAATGAGTGGGAATGCCATGATGTGCTGTTGGCCTTGTTCCTATGCCTGTCTGAGAGCCATCTATGACCCAGGATCATACTGACCTTGGAACTGAGAGAGAAAAATCATTCAGTGTATTGACATATTCTGTGTGTTTTCATTTCTATGTTTCTAGTTTTTCCTTTTTTAGAGTCAAAATTACTATAATGAATGTTTTGAATCATTGCAGTTAATTTCTAATTGATAAATGAATGCAGAAATCGTTTTGTAGTCTATATACAGTTTTTATTCTTCTAAAATTTTACTCATTAAAGTAAGAAATGGTTTTTCCAGCCTCTCAGGCTAAAAAGGGCCATTAAGGCTTGTGGTCAGTAGGCAGTGCTGGGTTAATGATTGGACTCAATCTTAGAGATGTTTTCCAATCTAAATGATTCTGTGATTCTGTAAGGTTTCTTTTCTTTATTTGAAAATAATTAAATGATTTACCTAATGAAGTCTGTCCTATAAATGTGCAAATAATTTTACAGTTACATATCCAATAAATCAAGCCTGTACCTTGGACTCACACCTGTCTGTCCACACCATTTGGAGTGGTCTCTTGTATGTTGCAAGGTCTGTAAATCTGGGCTGTCTCTGGAAACGTCAGAATCATCCTGACACCTCCTTGATCTCCAGATGAAAATGACATGTATTGAATATAGAAGCTTTACAGGGCTTGATTTAAATAAGTGTAAGTACTTATATTTTAAAATATTTGATCACCATTTATTGTTTCTGTTATGTCCTTTGCGCCTCTACCCCTTCCTATGCTATCCAAAGAAGAGATGCAAATTAAAATCCTATCAAAAAATACACCCTAAGTCTGTCTTTATTCACCAGTTGGAGAAGATCCACTTGCCCCTGCCTTGACACACCTGGATTCAGTAGTCACCAGAGTCAGAGCTGGGTGGTTTTAGGCCCAATAAACCTGTCAGCATATCATTTAGGAACCCCAAAACACCAGGTGAGCCAGCAGTGTTTTACAGGGCAATGCCACTGGATGTTGAGCATCCAGTTGTCCTGTGGGTTTGATGAGAGCAGGTGGTGGCTGAGGGAAACGGAGCGTGTACCTGCTCTGTGCACAGGTGGGATCTGCCCTCTATGAGGGGTGCCTGGAGAAGTGGGAGCAGGCAGCTAGAGCAGGTTTTGTGGTGGAAGTTGGAGGGATTTGATGTGCTTTGGCAGCTGCTGCAAAAGGTTGTGAGAAATTAACATGTGGAGAGTTACACCAAGAATGGTAGTTCTGTTATACCAGTTATTCCAACTTTACCTGGTGATCTCTCCAGCTGGAATCCCTGCTCCTCTTTCCTCAAACTCAGTTGTGTTCTCTTTAAATTGGGAACTAATCTTGAAATAATTCACCAGAATACTTGTTGAATCCCCTGTTCACGAGGGACTCAATGGTTCCAGTACTGAGTTTTTTTCTTTTTGTCTGAGTGTCAATCCCATATCCATCCTTTTAATTTTCCTTCCAAAAGTGCTAGGCAGCAGTTGGATGCCTCATGAAGGTGCTATAGCACACCAGCACTACTGCCTCGTTCCAGGCTCCTCTCCCCATCGAAACATAAAGGTTACACAAATCCATACTGATTGCCACTAATGGTATTTTTTCCTAAATTCTTGAGCAGCTCTCACTTTGCTCAAGGCCTTTTGAGGCCTTGACTGTCCTTGCGCTCCCATCACCTCTCAGAAGGATCTGCCAGCTTGTTTTGCTGCAGCACTCTGGGACTGCTCCAGCTGCTTGATTGTTTCTGGAAAATGAGCATTACCACTCCAGGGAAGCTCACTGCCTGATTCCATGTGAAACTCCCCTGGTGTAAGTTACATAGGTGATCACAAAGTTTTAGCTGTAGCAGCTACTGACAAGTGTGGTTTGGAGTCAGAGCTGGGCAGCAGAGCCTGCAGTGTGGCTCCAGCTGCTTCCCCACCCAGAAAAGGTTTTTTTGGTGTGTTTTCCAAGCATTTTTCTTGACAAATTTCATCTCCTTTAGGATATCGAGAACACTGCCATGCCCGGAGGTGCCTTAGCTCTTGTTCCAGCAAGGCTTGAAGCCCACAGTGCTGCTCTAAAATGCTTCTAGTCTAGCAAGGGAAGCACAGGATCATGAGAAATCAGCCATCCTGGCTCCAGAGGAGCTATTTGCTGCAGCACCAGATGGACCACTGACGTTTCATAACCTCTGGCCAAGCTGGTTAATGCCTCAGGAAGTGTTTCTGGTCTCTTGCCTAAATCTTCCTCATGACAGATTCAGTCCATTGCTTCATGCCGTGTCTCCTGTGCACATGAGGGACATTTATTATCCTTTTATAGAATCTGTAAAGTTGAAAAAGACCTCTAAGATCACCGAGGCCTGTGTCTGCAGTTTTGTGTCTGCGTGGTGTGTTACATGTGGGGAAATGGGTTTTTCCTTCTTTGCCCCCAGAGTGGATGCAGCAGATACATCTGTTGTTGGAACAGAGCCTCTGCCACTGGGACAGGCCTGCACAATTCCTGTTTATACAGCTCCTTGAAAAGTGTGATGAGACAGGGAAGAACCGTGGCCCCAGAGCAGCCTGGCTGCAGGGACTGCTGAAACACAGCACCAACACTCCTGGAATGATTTGTGGATGTGTGTGCTCGACCACCAGCACATCATGGAGGGATGAGGGGAGAACAAGACCATCTTGGTCTGTGCCATCTTTCAATGCCCTGCATTCCCCAGCCGGCAGTAGAAGCAGACACACCGCTGGTGGGAGGGTGATGCTTACCTAACCCTGAGGCTGCATCTGCAGGAGGAGGAGGGGAGAATGGCAGGGATAATGAGAGGATTACTTACAGCCAGCCTCACCGAGCTGCAGTGTTTCAGTGCTGCTTTCAGAGCCAGGGGGAGTGGGGAGGAACACAAGGCTGGGAAAGTAATTTAATTAGGACATGGAGCTGCTCTCTCGAGTGCCAACCCACCATCCCCTTCCACTGCTCGGGGCTCCTCTTTTCCTCCCTCCAGCATGGAGAGGGCTCAGCTATGCCCGGGCATCAGTGACTACTTATTCCATTTATTAAACTGTCTCTGACACGATGTTGGGATGCACCTGCAACTCCTGCTACCCATGCAACAGCTCCCACAGCTCCCATCCTCAAGGCTGTGAGGGCAGCAGCAGTGATCCTGTGTCCTGACACCTCCAAATCACCATGACCTCAGTCCTTGTGGCCATCCCTGGAGCATCCCGGAGCTGAGGCTCAGGGCCGCAGTCTCAGCCACTCACTACGTTTAAAGGGGTTGGGTGGCAACCCCAGCATCAATTTTCTCTCTAGTACAAATCCCATTATTCCCCTCTGAATTTGCGTTTCTCCTTGTCCCCTTGCACCTGCCTTGTGGGAACTCCCCTCCCAGGGCACAACAAACCAGCATTGTCCTTTTAGCTACTCTCCCAGTCTTCCCAGTCTAGCATCATCACTGGCAAGGCTCAGGCATCCCTGACTGCTGCCTACCCACTCCCACACTGTCTGTGGATTATCATCCAGGGCTCACATTAACCCTCTTAGCCCAGCCTGGAACACGTGTGCCCGAGCTGCTTCTGCCTCACAGTTCCTAAGGGTCTTCCTGGTTCCCAGACCACCGGCTGCTCCAGCACTGTCCCACATACTTCCCTGCAGCTCTGGAACTAGACTGATTTCCTGCAGCCTGATTACACCATTGCCCAAAAATAGGACTTTATTTATACTTTTAAGACAATTTGGAGAAAGATACTGCACTGGAAAAAGGGTGTATAATCAGCCACAGGGAAGCAGCAAGTGGCTGCTCCTGGAGCTCCATGAAACAGAGTTCTGAGAGCTACACACAGGGATGGTTTGGTTTTAAATTTGTTTGGAATTGGAGGTACAGACTGGAGAGACAGTATTTTCTTTCACAATTACAGGCTGCCATCTTAAAGCTCTGCTGGCGCTGTTTAGTTTGGATTTATTTTTTTCCCTGCTGATAGAATTATCAGGAACAAATCCCTGCAGGAGAGCTGCTGGGGTGCCAGTGGCTGCTGTCACCTCCCTTTTTTTCTGTGTGCAGTAATGAGTAGTCAAAAATCAGTTAGTACACATTTTGTGCAGGGCACATTACTGCAGTAGGATAGTGTATGAGACATGAACCAACCAATTTTGTAATCCTATCTAAAAAAAAAACAAACGCAAGTGTGCTTGAGAGGCCCCACTGGCCTACCAGGCACCTGGGAATTACACTTTAATCCTTTAATTCCCTCCCAGCCCTGTCCCCACGCTGGCTTTGTGTGCTGTGGCCTAACAGCGATTTCTGTGCATTTTTACAAATGCATGTTTTCAAGTAGATTAAATATCAATGGTTATGAGGCTCATTGAACAACTCTTTGGTCTTTGCCAGCTTAAAAGGCTGACTGAGATCCCCCGCTGGCAGAACCCATATATGTGACTGCCATTGACTTTCCTCCATGGGGCAGATTAAAATGTTGTGACCCTCAGCCCGTCCCACTCTGTGAGAACCTTCCTGTCCTTCCTCAGTCCCATGCTGGGCTCCCTTTTCCTTTGTAGCCCTGAGGTTCTGTCTACTCACCTTTATCCAGCTGACAACGAATTTATTGCCAAGATTAAAACCCGAGTTGCTAAACCGAGTTCAGCCTCTGTCTCCCCAGGTGACTGTTGAACACTTGCTTTTTTAATGAAGAAGGACTTTGTTATCTCAGGTGGGGATGGGGGTATCTGTGGGCTATGCTTTAATTCCTATTAATTGCACAAGTTGACCCATCCCTTCAGCTCCTAACCCTGGGCAGCTTTAGTGATCGTGCCTAGGTACTGCTCAGTATCATCCCTGCTGCTCACAGAGGGGTCAGGCCCATCTGGGTGAGTATCAGTACATTTGTGTACTGTAATGCTCAAGACCCAGCCCATCCCAGCCCTGCAGGGTCCCCATTTCCATGGGTCTGGCTGGAGCCTGTCCTCGTGACTGGAACCCCTGTAGCAGCAGGGACAATCCTCCCTTTCCCCACACTTTTTGAGGGCTTTCCTGAGCATCGGCTGGGGAGCAGCTTCCCACCTGGAGTCTTGGGGACACACAGAGCACAACCAGCCAGAGCCATCGCAGAAACAGTGTTTATGAGGGTGACTGAGTCAGCCTGTTGCTCACAAGCCACGACACAGAGGTGCCAAACAGGGCCACAGCACAGTGGGGCCGTGCTGCTCCAGTGGCAGCAGTGCGAGGGTGAGGTGGGACATGGAGCAGCGCCAGCAGAGGGGTTCACCAGGAGCCAGCATACCCTACTGAGAATCCCTACAGCCCCCCTAGGACTCCCAGAGACTAGCCAGTGAGAAGCAATGGACCAGCTTATCCACAGTCCCTGGCTCCTCACAGGATGCAGAGGACAAAAATGGAGCAGTGTCCATGCTGCAAGGCCTGGCAGGTTGGCAACCTCATGCTCCACTGACTTCCAAAACATGCTGAAACCCCTTTCCCTTCCACTTTGGACTGCCCACAGGCAAACTAGCCTGAGGTGGCTGCAACAGTGCTGCTGCAGACCCATGACACCTTCACAGCTGGGGTAACCCCAGAACACAGGGATGATTGCTGGGGAGGGGGCAATACTGAAAAACACTTGCTGAGTCCATCCCAAGCCCCAGAAAGCATGGGAGGAATGTCATGGAGGGCTAAGCCCCTGCTGGTGGGGCAGGTGGTGCTATTGGGGCGCAGGAGAAGCGGGGAACTGGCTCAAGGCAGATCAGGGATCCTGCTGGGGACTTCCAGGGACAAGGCAACACATCGGGGGACCTGAGTACCCACACACCACTCAGGCCTGGGGCAGGAACCTGGCTTTCCCATCACCAGGCATGGCCCCCATCCCATCCCCAAACAGATTATTCCAGTGGCTGGGAAGATGCAGTTGAGCTGCTGCTTTGCCAGCCTCCACTGGCTTTCTTGGGCCACCCACTCTGGCCATGTCCCTGCTCCACCTTGTCCACCCTTGGGCCCCTCCATCCCAACCTATGAGGAGAGCAACCCTGGGGATGGGGATGGCAGGGATGGGCCTGTGGGGATGCATGACTGGGTCCTGCCTCCTTCTGAAGGGACTCTGAAGGAGGCACGGGGGCTCCACAGGAGGAAGGGGGGCTGCAGTCAGAGCTGCTGACAGGGTGAGAGCCAGGATGGGCAGTGCTGGGCTGCCTGTTCCAGTTCCCAGGGAAACTCTGCATGCCCAGCTGCATGGATGTGCCAGTGGATGGGAAATGTGCTGCACAGTGCCAGGGTGTGCTCAAGGAGAGATGACAAGAACATGGCTCCTCATGGGCAGGACAGGCACTGGGCTGAGACCCAGTTCCTGAATGCAGGGGATGGGAAGGGCAGGAGTCAGGCGCTCCACGCTCTGTGGGGAGCATGCAGTGATGGGTGAACACCCTCATCCTCTCTGGATGGAGCCCCACGGCCAGAGCAGCCCCGCTGGCTCTGCTGTCATAGGGACCAGGAGGAGTGGGATGGGTCTCTGGTCTCACTGTGGGAGGGGGTTCTGATGCTCTCATCACCAGGTGCCCCCATCCCCAAGGGTGTCATCTCTTGCAGTCACTGGTGTCGGTGTCTGGTAGCCCAGCGGTGGGCTGGGAGCTGGGCTGAACTGGCTGCACCCTCTCCTCCAGACTGCTGCTGGGGAACACAACATAGCGGGCGCTGACACGCTGGGGCTGCAGCTCCCGCAGGTTCTCCTTGCTGTGCCAGATGCCGTAGCCGAAGTAGACAAGCAGGCCTGCAGGGGGACAGGGACAGTAGCAGCTTCAGCACAGCCTGGCCACTGGCACAGTCATGGCTAGCATCCTTGCAGCTGGCAGGGGTGTGGCCAGCATCCTGGCGGAGAAGCACAAGTCAAAGCACCACAGTGGCTTAAGTGAGCTGCTTGCAGGAGGAAAAGCATCCTGCAGCATGTTAAGAAAAAGGGGAACACCCTCAGTCCCTAGGAAAGGGAAACCCCTTGCTGGGAAGGACTTCCTGAGCCCTGGGGAGCTGCCTTGGGAGCAGGGGGTGGTTTTGGCCCAGGGCTTGAAGGAGGATCCAAACTTAACAGGAACAAGCTGTAACACTCCTGGAACCAGAGAGGCTCAAGAAGATGCTGGGAGACCTTGGCGTGCATCTCTAAAGGGGAACCAGAGGCAGAAAGGGACAGGACATAAGACTCCTCACAGGGGAAGAGCAGCTGCTGAAGCAGCTGGTGGGTGCTAGGACAAGCCTGGTTCCCCCTCCCCTGAGCAGCCACTGCCCTCCTGGAGGCTCATGCTGCCACAGGAGCACTCACCTAACAGCAGCCAGACTGCAAAGCGGAGCCATGTCATGTAGCTGAGCTTCAGCATCAGGTATATGTTGAGGACAATGCTCAGTGCTGGTGAGAGGGGTACCAGTGGGATCTGCAGGAGAAAAGGAGCAGGCAGGGGTGAGACCCACACTTCCCATCCTTAAAATCAAAGAGACAAAAGATAAACGTGGGAGACAAATGGACTGTCACCCTGGAATTTCTAGAAGTGGCACTTTTTTAAGGAAAATAGCAGGCAAAAGGGAGTCAGGAGCTAGGAGCCAGGCTGGCAGGGTCAGCATAGGCATCACGATAAAGACCAAACAAACTCCCAGCATGATCCAGAGCCAACGTGGTCCTTGCTGGAGGAGTCAGGGCAGCCACATGGCAGGGAGGTGGCGTCACCACTGGTGTGACCATCCACATGGCTGTGTTGATCACCTTAGGGCTCAGATGAGCTGAAAACAGGAAACAGGGAGCACAGGAGACACAGAAGAGATTCAGAGGCTGAAGATGAGCTTCGTCACATAGTTGAAAGGCAGCCAAAGTAAGCAGCTGGGACAGGCAGGAGGGGAGCAGAGGGGTTGTGGGCATGCAGAGGAGGGAACTCAGGGTGGGCAGGAGCGATCCCATGGGATTGACATAGAGCTGCTGAGGATGTCCCCTCCTGGGAGCCAGTGAGCACAGAGAGTAACAGTGCAGGCTGTGCCTGGGCCCCCTGTGGGTCCAACAGAGCCGTTCCAACCCCGCCGACCCCTGCAGAGGGACTGTCCCTACCTGGACCCCAGGCATACCTGGAAGGTCTGTGTGCTGCGCTGCTGCTCATGTGCCCAGATGAGGAGGAGGCTGAGCAGGAAGCCCAGGCTGAAAAGGATCAGCAGTAGGGAGTAGCTCCAGGTGGGCAGGTGGAGGTGGGTGTTGCCGAACACCAAGATGGAGCAAAGGCAGATGGCAGACACCATCAGGGTCACCACGGCTACTGTGACCACCTCACCCGGGTAGAAGTCGCTGAGGAACTCCAGGTAGGGCTCAAACATTGCCTTCAGCTGTCCCGGCTCTCGCTGCTCTTTGCTCTTGTCCCTGTCCACCAGCTGCAGCTTGTCAGAGAAGGACTCGTACTCCTTCAGCTCACCACTGGATGGACCCTCATGGGGCTCAGGGTTGGGCTGGCCACCGGCTGCAGGTGTGGGGACATCCACCTTCTGCTGCTGGAAGCGCAGGACAATGATGCTTGCAGCCACGAAGGTGTATGCCAGCAGTGTGCCAATGGACAGGAACTGCACCAGGGCCTCCAGGTCAAAGATGAGAGCGAGTAGGGCCATGAGCAGCCCGAAGACCACGATGCCGACGACAGGCACTTGTGTGCGGGGATGCACTTGGGAGAAGATCTGAAAGAAGAGCCCATCCTCGGCCATGGCGTAGACAATGCGTGGCAGGGAGAAGAGGTTGCTCAACAGAACCGTGTTCATTGCTGAGGGACAGGCAGAAGGAAGACCCCATCAGACCCAAACCCAAACTGGGTGGTGTTCCCAGCCCCCATGGTGAGTGGGGCAGGCAGCTCCCACCACCACTGCCTGTACTCACCGCAGATGGAGCCAGCAGCCACCAGAAAGCCTGCCCAGGCATAGCCCCTTCTATAGAATGCATCAGCCAGGGCAGAATCAGGGTCCAGTGAGTGCCAGGGCACCATTAGTGTCAGCACAACTGACACCAGGATGTAGGCACCAGTGGCCAGTCCCAAGGAGAAAGCGATGGCCCTGGGGACAGCCGTCTGCGGGTTCCTGGCCTCTTCACTGGAGGCCGCGATGACATCGAAGCCCACGAAGGCATAGAAGCAGGTGGCTGTGCCAGCCATGATACCTGACAGCCCATACGGGGCGAAGCCACCCTCCTGGGTGCTCCAGTTCTTGGGCTGTGCAAGGACAAAGCCCATGATGAGGATGAAGAGGATGACACCCATGCTGATAGCCGAGAAGACATGGTTGAGCCAGGAGGACACTTTGGCTCCAAAGGAGATGAAGGCAGTAGCTACCAGCAGGATGGCGGCTGCCAGGAAGTCTGGGTAACGGGCCAGGAATGGCACCTGCCAGGCACCCACATGTGTCTCAGTGAAGTTCTTGATCTTGTGGTTGAAGATGGAGTCCAGATAGCCACTCCAGGCCCGGGCCACCGCGGCCCCCCCGATCATATACTCCAGCAGCACATTCCAGCCGATGAGGAAGGCCCAGATCTCACCCACGGACACATAGGTGAACATGTAGGCAGAACCTGTCTTGGGCACACGGGCTCCAAACTCAGCATAGCAGAGAGCAGCCAGGAGTGAGGCAAAGCCAGCAATGATGAAAGAGACAATGATAGCAGGACCAGCGATTTCCTTGGCCACAGTACCCGTGAGGACATACAGCCCAGAGCCCACCATGCCCCCAATGCCCAGCAGCGTCAAGTCAATGGTGGAAAGGCATCTGTTGAAGGATGTCTGCATCATGTCATCCTCCAGGGTCTTCACTCGGCTGAGTTTCTGGCAGAAGCGGGTCAGGTCGGTGGAACGAGGCAGCCATCTCGCCATCCTGGAGGCCCTGCCCTTGGCAGAGCGAGAACTTCTCAGCAGTGAGACCCTGCCTGGAGACCTGGCAGAGGGGCAGAAAGAGGTAAGTATCCCCTTACCCAGGAGGTATCAGGTGCTGGGTACAGGGTAGAAGAGCCACCGGGCACATTCCAGGTGTCCCTTAGCATGGAGCACATCCTCCTCCAGGGTGGACCTGTGCCTGTGCAGTAGGTAGGGGGGAAACCACAGCACTCCCAGGGCAGCAACACCCATTTAAAGTCCAAACCAACCTGCTTTGGCCCTGATGAAGGTTTCCTTGCTACTTCCCCTCCACCTTATCCAGCATCTACCTGATCTTCACCCTAGTGTGCTGTGAGCCCACCAAGGGACCACACAGCATCTCCCTCCTCCCAGCATCCTGCTGATTCCCCATGAAAGCCCAGGCGTGCTGCAGGGGCTGCAGCAGGAAATCCAGAGCAGCTCCAGCGAGGACGTGGGAGTCCCCTGCCAGACCAGGAAACAGCACCAGGGACCAGCCTGGCTGGCAGCTGCCACCGTGACAGTCGGAAGACACAGCTCGGGGGCCTTCAGGTGCCACTTCCCAGCTGCTCCACAGGGCAGTCGGTGACTTTGGGGACCCTCCCCTCCCAGCCACCCTTTCCCGCATGCCAGATGTGTCCCCCTGCATCACCCAGGACCCTCAGGTCCTGCTCAGAGGGCTAGTGCAGCCCCACACCGTGAGTCCACCTGTCCCGGGGCCCGAAAGATCCTGGAAAGGCCACCGGGAAATGCTAGAATGACACCAGAGGACAATGGGCACATTCTGCGTGGGCTGGGACCCCCCCGGCCCCTGAGACCTCATCCCTGCACCCCTGGGTCCCTGCGACTGGAGGGGGTGGCAGTGTTGGGGTCCCCGG
>WBMV01002663.1:512313-522367 GCA_013396655.1 Campylorhamphus procurvoides | reverse complement strand
GGACCCCCGGGCTGGGGGGTGGTCACGGCTCGGGTTCCGGATTCATCCAGAGCGAGGAGAGCCGAGGCTGTTCAGCCCCGCTGNCTTCCCATCCCCATCTCCATCCCCATCCCCGGGGGTCTCCCCCGGAGGGGGGCACAGGTTGGGAGCATCGGAGCTGCACCCCCAGGCCCAGGGATGGGCTGACACGTGGAGGGACCCCCGGCCGCAGGGTGGGATCCCACGGGGATGTGGGGAGCCGGAGCAGCACAGAGACGAGGCACAGGGTGGTCACGGAGATGCTCCGAGCGCAGGAGCCCCTCTGCTCTGGAGCCAGGCTGGGAAAGCTGGGGGTGTTCACCTGGAGAAGGGAAGGCTCCAGGGAGACCTGAGAGCCCCTTGCAGGGCCTGAAGGGGCCCCAGGAGAGCTGGAGAGGGACTTGGGACAAGGCATGGAGGGACAGCACAAGGGGGAATGGCTTCAAATAGACAGGGGGCAGGATTAGATTAGATGTTAGGGGATCCTTGGCTGTGAGGGTGGCGAGGCCCTGGAAGGCTCAAATGAAATGAGCTTTGAGGTCCCTTCCAACCCAAACCATTCCAGGATTCTATGATGGAGCAGTTATCCTAAATCTCCTTCACTGGATACAATTCTGGATGGAGCAAAGGGCTGAGATGCTGCTCCTCTGCCTCTACTCACTCTGCTTCAGAGCTGCTGGCCTAAGGACAGGCAGCTCCTCCATGCTCAGGTGTTTGTCACAGTGACTGGAGGGGCAGCAGTGGAAGGGGAGATCCTGAACAGGCCTGTCCAGCTCACAGTCTGGCTGCTCAGCCAGTGCCTGGGCAAGAGCACAACACCTGAGCAAAAGCCTGTGTGCTTCCACCTGGCTCTGCAGGGCAATAATGGGGAATCGACCTCTCTCCATCTCTAAGCCAAATAGTGTTTCTTTTCCAGAAGTGCTTCACCTCCACTTGAACCAACACAAACCTTTCACTTCACCAGTGCCACAGAGCAAGAAGTTTCCCAAGCAGTCACCTCTCCCACCCAAAACCTGCCTGTTACAAGTGTCCTGCAATGCTCCCACTCCTCTGTTTGTAGAGTGAAGTCCCTCTCCATGTGCGACATGTAGTTTTATCTCTATCCTGTCCACTCTTGGGCCCCTTGTCAAGGATAAAAAAGTCCAACTCAGCTGGAAGGTGTTCCAAACTCCCGGTGTCCCCAAGGGCCTTTGCAGAGCCTGCTTCAACCCTACCATGCCCTTCTTGGGGTAGAGATCTGCATTTGGGTGCTTCACAGCAGCAAAATGTTTTTAATTTTCTTCCATGTCTCATTGGATTTTCTGATGACACCTTAGCAAGTTCACATTTCAATGGACCCACCAGTCATCACCCCAAATGTCAACATGGACAACTTAGAGCCCACTGTGCAACACTGAGGGCTCCCAGCTGAATACATTCATCCTTATCCATGCTGAATTGACCTCCTTACATGGAGGGGACCTTGCACTCCTCCTCATCAGCCCAAAGTATAGGAAAAGGAAACAGAAAACAGGACTTGTCCCTTCCTGACACTCCTTACTCACCTGCTTCCAGCTCCTGGGTGAACACGGTGCTGGCAAGGAGCAGTACCTTTCCAGTCACCTTGCACCTGAATGGGGAACTCAGTCCTCTGGTGCAACCCCTTGCCACATTACTTCTGGTACACATGATGCTCTGGGCAGGTCCAGCCCTGTGGGTGGCTGAAGCCACCAAAGTGGCACCCAACCACATGTTCCTGGGGCACTGGCCAACAACTCGGGCGCTTGCACAGGTCAACGAACCAAGGAGCTGAGACAGCCAAGGCCCAGTAATCTTTGGCAGCATGTCCAACCCCTTTGGGTCGCTCTCATCCGATCTGACCCGTGTCACCAGCAGTGCCACAGCTGCAGTGGCTGGGGCACAGCAGTCCTGTGGGATGGTGTCACCCTCTAGTGACACAACAGCAGTTGCCTGGAAAAATATCTGTACTCTCCATGTTGTACTGCCCAGCTTTGGGGAACTGAGCAAGTGTTCATCTGCTGAAATCCTGCTGACCTGGTCATGAGCCATACCAGGTGCTTTACTCCCTCAGGATAACCTGTCCCAGCAGTTACCCACGTCTGACCCCCCTGCAGCCCTCTACATCAATTGAAAGCCCTTCTGAAACCCAACCTGACCACGGGCATGGAAAATTTCAGCTTGGATCCGACCAGCTGCCTGGCATAGCCATCTGCAGCCAGATGGTGGAAGCAGGAAGCCTGAGAGCTGATGTTGTCATGGCAGTGCCGGAATAGCCACATGATCCCCAGCACTGGCTGCCCCCAGAGAGACAGCAGCAACCAGCCATCCTGGGTCACAGACCAAGGTGGGCTCCACTCCTCATCCCAAAGGGCAGTGCAGTGGGGCTGAACCCACCTGCAGTAACCCAAATCCGAGCTTCTCCAGCCACACGACCACTCTGCTGCTGCTCCAGCAATTCCAGGGCACTCATGTCGAGGAAGGGGGGAGGGTCTTCTGGGAGGTAGCATGACTCCTAGCACCTGGGCATCCTTTCCTACGATAGAACCCATTGCTCACCCCTGCCTTCCTCATCCTCACCTCATCAAGCAATTTCCTTCCTTATAGTTCTGGCCACAGATCTGAACACAGATACTGACTTCACCTCGTCAAGTCCCAGTAACTACCCTGTGTTCTCACAGGAGGATGAAGGTGTCTCCAGAACGGAATGTTGCCCACCTTGCCCCTAACCATTTCAGCAACAGAGTGCAGGACTCCCATCTGAGGATCCAGTTGCAAGTTTCAGGTGGTTCATGAGGGCCCTGCAGTGGTGCAGGTCCCACATCAGTCCACTTTCCAGCTCGGAATTTTCATCCAGGAGGTGGAGACCCCATACAAGCACTGGGTCTTGTCTCCAGCTGCTGAACCACAGCAGCACCATCCCCATGGTGAGGGAACATTCACCCATGATGGAAATGAGGGGATCTCAGTCCTGAACATCCAAAAGCCTCCTTGGTCCTCATAGCTCAGATCTTGTGTGTTTGTCTCCTCCACCATGAGCTACCCCACCAACAGGTCACCAAGTTCTTCCAACATCCTGAAAGGTCTCAGAAACACTTTAGGTTCCCTCTCCGCTTCCATCTAGCACACCATGAGCCCCACAGTCCTCACAGGGGATGGAACAAACCTAACCACAACCACAGGCATTCAGAAAGCTACAGATCCAGAAGGCAGGGCAGAGCATTTTATTTCTGTCCATTTGGAAACTGGTTTAAAGTAACAAAGCAAAAACTCCCCAGCTTTCTCTGCTCTCTGAGTCAGTGGGCACACTGCTAACATTAGTCCAGTAATACTGGGATGAGGCCTGAAATCCTCCTTTAATACAGATGATACTGGTATATGCCTGGAGGGGGCTCTGGGAAGGGTCTGCCTGTCTAAAAGGCTGCTTCCGCCTCAACAACACACAGAAGCATCTTCTTGTAGATAAACTTTGGAATTGTTTTCTCCCCCCATTTTATTCAGCTAAACACAGGGTCACCCACACATGGTGTGTCTGCGTTTGCTGCCTCAATGCTCAGTCCAGCCTTGGCTCAGTAATGGCCTCTACAACACTGCAGGATGTTCATGGCAAGTGAACATGCTCCCTCAGCTCCCAGCTGAGCCAGATGCAGCTGACACCTTGCTCTGATGACCAGAAAGGCAGGCCGAGGCTCCCAACGCTCCCATGCTGGGTTCTGCTCACCCCTGCTCTAATCTAAGTGCCTCAGCAATTCTATACTGGGAGCCTTTTCCTGACACGGTAAAAAGCAAATGTATGGTCAGTCTGTTCTTTAGAGGCAAGTCAGAAGAAAAACTTTGGAAAAAGAACAGCAGATTTGCTCCTTCAGGAAAAAGCCTTCTCAGCCTCAGCTTCCTTCTGCTGCAGCTTCCGAATCAGCTCCAGCAAATTCATCTGCAGAGTCAGCTCCTGCAAAGAGAAAGAGACATTTATAAAAGATGACCCCATTCCCTGCTACAGGAAGCAGAAAGGACTGGCTTATACACCTCAAGAGGTAGAGAAACAAAAAAAAAAACAAACAACCAGGCAAACAGAAACCAAAGGTTCATTGTGTTTAAGTGTTTCTCTAAAATATGGAGCAGTACCATTTTAGCAGACCTGCTGCAAACTGTGGCTGTCTTAGGAATCCCAGAGCTTTAGGATTCCTTAAGGATTCAGAAATGCTCTTTCTTCTTGACCATGATAAATGTGTAAGGGCCTGGTCAGTGAAGGCTGGTCAGTTCCGCAGGCTAAGTGGGGGCAGCAGCACATTGCACCTCCACAGCCACGTGTTCCAGAGGAGCTTCTCCAAGTTCCTCCCCTCATCCTTCAGCAGCATCTCCAACTCCCTTACCCTTTCCCAACACAGAAGGGCAGGAAGAGGAGGGATTGCTTTGGGTACTCTGTAAGTGGGGTCCAGGCCAGGTGCAACACATGGCTGTGCTGGTGCATCAAACTCCCTGCAGGCATTTCATTCCCCATGAAAAACTCCCTTTTCCATGACTGCAATCTGGTGGAGACATCATCTCCTGTAGTCACCAATATCACCTTATGGTTCTTTTACCATCTGCTCCTTCTTTAGTTGTGTTTGTCTCAGAGATGACACAGTGAAACCGCTAATTCATGAGCCCAAGGCTATGACTCAGCCCTGCAGACATGATGCTATGGAAATAAAAATCTATTTCTGTAAAAATATATCCACTGCATAAGCAGGAATTTCATATAGACTGGGAGGAAACACATCAGCTGATGGGAAACATTTGGAGAAGAGATTCCAGAAGGGATTTCTTGATGGCATTCACAGGCACAAGCCAAGATCCGTGTCGGATTTCGCAGCGATCCTAAAGGCAAACATACACAGACCCGGCAAAAAGGAACCCTGCTAAGGGTTATTACTTAAAAAAACAACATAAAAGGCAGGGCAGCGAGAGAAAGGGCTGTCTGCATTATACAGCTGGGGAATAGCAGCACAGGAAAAATGAGAGGCTTATTCAAGGCTCTATGATTGGGAATCGTGTGGGTGGGTGTTAGAAAATGCCTGTTTAGCTTCATTTAAGCTGTCTTTTCTCACCACTAGGTCTTTATCAAAGTGACATTTAATCAGCTGAAAAAACAGAGTTAAGAACAGCCTGTCTCTGTGTTCCCTTCAAACTTGTGTGGCTTTACAACAGGACTTGGGAAGTTTGAGGTTTTTCATTCCTGCAGTGGCATAAAGAAAACAGGGATAAACCCAGGTGATTGCTCAGATATTTTGAGAACAAATACACTGAGGAAACTGGCAGCAATTCTCTAATCACAGTCTAAGATCATCAACTCCAGCAAGTCACATGCAAGAATGGACAAGGTGCCTAATGAACAGACTTCTGAAGCCTGTTTGTACAGCTAAGCTGGATACAAAAGCAGTAAATCACTCAGTGTTATTCAGACCCATTTGAGAGTCACAAGACTATAGGCTGTTGGCAGAGTTTTTCTTCCCTCCACACAGGAAAAAATATTACCAGCAGTTGGGAATGCTGCTCAGAGGTACCTGAGTTTCTGCTCCTTTGTTACAAACTGGGTATGAGGTCTGCCCAGGGCACATCACCCACTAGCTGGGAGGCAAAGGACAGATTGTTCTGTCTGACCAAGAGATCCACAATTCATTAACAGTGAGATTTTTTTAAAAATTAAAGATGTTAACCCAAGATTACTGTCAAACAGAATCATGAAATGGTTTGGGTTGGAAGGGACCTTAAAACTCCTCTCGTCCTGTCCCCTGCCATGGGGAGGGACACCTTCCACTAGACCAGATTGCTTGGCCTTGAACACTTCCAGGGATGGGGCAGCCACAGCTTCTCTGGGCAACCTGTGCCAGGGCCCCACCATCCTTACAGGGATGAGTTTCCTCATCTAACCCTGCCCTCTGTCAGTGGGAAGCCATTCCCCCTAGTCCTGTCACTCCAGGCCTCCACCAAAATACCTTGTCTGCCCGGCCCAAACACCAACCTGGGGATTGGTGGTAATGTAGAAGCCGGACACCCCAGCCTTCTCCAGAGTGCTCTGTTGGTCAATAACTTTTTGGTCCAGCTCTAGGACTATCTTCTCATCCATCATTCGCTGTTCCTCTCGGATCTGTTGCTCCATAGCCTGAAAAATATAACAGTCAATGGAAAAATGTGGAAAATCTGCCTTCCTCCTGGCTTTTCTCATCTTGAAGACTGTTACTGGAACCCAAGAGCAAGTGGTCCCTGAATCCCCCTGATGAGCCCGGTGACAGCACCGGACAACCAGCACAGCCCCAGGTCTTACTACCTCCACCTGCAAAGTACCACTCAAGAAAATACAGCGAAATCCTAGGAGCAGCTTATTCTCCGTGTGTTTGGAGACCAGGAAAGACCACAGGGAACCAATCACGTCCCAATGACTTTTCCTGGTGAGCCACTGCCCAAGCTATGGCTGAGCTCAGTCCAACAACTGTGTGCCCCTCTCAAGTGAGGCTAAAGGAAGACTTGGAGGAGTAACACAGGCCACTGAAGCTCATCACCGTGCCAGCTCAGATGTCTCCCTGGGACTCCCTGGACACTAACATGGAGCCGGAGCTGTAAATCCCACCCTGATCCCATTTATTCATGAAAGGGGCTGAATGCTCTATTTCTCACAGATTGAGAACATTAGCAAACAAGGACTTTGTCAGAATAGCCCCAAACAGAAGGACACGGCCCCTTCCTGCCTTGCCAACATCTGTCCAAACTTCAGCAGTCTCTGTGCTGCCTCTGGAGAAGAAATGGAGCCCAGCAAACATGTGGATGCCAAAGGCACTCTGGAAATCAGGAGTGAAAGCAGAGAGCAGGATTGCAGATGAGCAGAGCCCAGCTCAAATAAACACCACAGTGTGTGCTCAGGTGAGGTGATATACCCTCACTACGGTGCACTGAGCAGCAGAATTCCTTTGCAAGCCACAGGGAAAACCACTAATCATCAAATTCCATCGAAATACAATGCAGGCTCATTCTTCTAGTATGAGTAGGAGGGTGAGGGGGTGATTCTACCCCTCTGCCCCACTCATGTCTCATCTGCAGTGCTTCCCCCAGCTTTGGGGTCCTGGCCAAGGAAGGAGATGGAACTGCTGGAGAAAGTCCAGAGGAGGACACAGAGATGCTCCAGGGGTGGGAACCCCTCTGCTCTGGAGACAGGCTGGGAGAGCTGGGAGTGTTCAGCCTGCAGGAGAGAAGGCTGCAGGGAGACCGTAGAACCCTTTCCAGTGCCTAAAGGGGCTCCAAAAGAGCTAGAGAGGGACTTGGGAAAAGGGTCTGGAGTGACAGGACAAGGGGAAGTGACAGGATGAAGGTTAGATGAGATATTGGGAAGAAACTCATCCCTGCAAGAGTGGTGAAGCCCTGTCCCAGGCTGCCCAGAGAAGCTGTGGCTTCTCCACCCCTGGAACTGTTCAAGGCCAGGTTGGACGGGGTTTCGAGCAAGCTGGGATAGTGGAAAGTGTCCCTGCCTGTGGCAGAAGGTTGGAACAAGATGGCCTTTAAGTTCCCTTTCAATCCAAACCATTCCATGATTCTGTGATTCTCCTGCAAGAAATAAATGGCAGAAGTTTCAACATTTCACTCGTGCAATGCTGCGACTTTATAACACAGAGAACAGAGGCATATGTGCTGCTGGAAATACCTGTGAGGTTAAGTTGTCCTCACTGCACAGAAAGGCAGAAAGTCACAAACCCTGGGATTTCCTACACCAATGGCTGGTGATTTAACAGACCTGAGAGGGGAGCTGAATGTCTCCATGCTGCCGCAATTCCTGGGGAAAATCCAGAATCTGGGTGAGAGAGATCTTGGCCATGAACAGTCTGGGAAAGAGCTAAGGTGTGTCTGCAGCATGGATGTGCCTGTGGCTCTGCAAAAGGCCTGACCTAATGAAGGGCAATTATTATTCACATGGAGCAAGAGCTAGCTCTTGGAACCTTTCCTGGAAGCAATTAGCACATCACACTGAGAGAGCTTTGCCAAACCACTGGTTATGAAGGACAATGCAGGACTCAGATCCACCAGAAGATGACCCTATACCATCTGCTCCAGAGAAAACACTCAGAGCAGGACCTTATTGGAACCAATGGGAAGAAACTCAAGACAGCTCAAGCCCCAAGAGAAGGAGAGGCAGAGGGATGACTGTTCCTTTGTTAGAGGATTCTGAAGAACCCAAGCAAACTCTGTCCTCACACTTTCTTCACATCCCTTGTGCAAGATACAATAGATACAAAACCCCCGTTTCCCAGATTTTCCTTTCTCCCAGACACTTTGGTGTGCCGCTGACACCATCCTCTCCTCCACCTACTGTGTGAGGAGAAACTTTCCTTCGGCCTGAAAAAACCCCAAATTTAAGGGCCTCACATTGTTTTAGAGTTGACATATGATTCTGGGTTATAGAACATTTCAAAATCTTGGAGAAAACTGAGGCTTAAACAGAAGTTTTGCTTTAGCTCTGGTGGCTAGTGACCCTGTATGAAGGACAAAGCTTTTCTAAATGCCACAGGTTCCACTGAGAAGCCAAACATCTAAAACCTACACCTTGTATTACCTCTTCTGGGAACCCAATCCTGAGCTGTCTCATGGGAGCTGATCTTGGAAACCTTTAACCACAGAGGGCAGCTCCCGTTAGACACATCACATGTTACAGAAATGATTGATCTGTTCCCAAAATGCTCTACAGCAGAATTGTCAGAGCAGAAAAAAGGGAAGAAATTACTCTATTAACACTTGGGAAAAAAATCCAGGAGAAAGGCAAGGGAAGGTAGAAGGAAGTGAGAAAAAGTTGCACGGCATGTAAAACAAGGCGCAAAAAGACATGTGGGTGACTTAATGCATGAAGAAACCTTGGAAACGTTTAAAACAGGCTGTAGAAATTCCTACTTGCTGCAAGTTTAAGTCGCTCAGAGACAGAGTAACAGGGACAGGTACCAGCTCCAACATGCCTTTAATCATCTTGACAGGAGGAATGTGGAAACATCAAAGGATCCAAAGCAAGCGCTTATCATGGGCAAAGGCAGGAAAGAGCCTCTCTAAACAATTCTCATTTGCCTAATGGGGAGCAGAATAACTTCCTCCCACATTTCAACTCCATCAATTAACATAACTGGCTACTTACCATTTTCTTACCTTTTAAAACTGACTCTATCACCAACATGAAGAAAAGTCTTTTGGGACTGGACCCACAAGTGCCTTTTCCAAATGCCTTGGGATATTCTTGGAAACTATTGCTACACTTATGAACCTTGAGATATTTCTCCTTATCAGTGCTACTAACTAAAATGTGATTATTTTGAGTATTCTCTGCTTTCGACTTGCTACAAGATCATGGCAGATCTCAGGCCCCTTGTCCATGTTTTTTATCATTTGCTTCCCACACAGGCTTCAGCTCATCAGATAATGATGAAGCATTAAAGCACTGTGGAGTGCAATGCGTTTGAAGTGGGCTCCTGAACTTCCAGGATTCCCAGATCACACCTGAACCACAGCTATCCTAGATGGCAAAAGCCTAGGCCCCCACCTTGAGGGGACAAAGGGCAAAGCAGGAACTGGGGTGGAGAAGGAGGTCTCTGCTAGCAAGAGGAGCCAGCACAGCTGGCGGCTCCCAAGGCCGTGAGACCCCCGGGAAGGGACACAGCTCTGCACTCGACACCCCCTCCCCTCCAGCTCCCACCCAGCCCCTCTCACCTCCATCTCACGCTGCTGAGCCGCACGGAGCAGGGGCAGGTTGTGGGGCCTGCAGCACTGCTGGGCCTCCTTGTGCCGGTGGAACAGCTCCTGCTTCAGCCCTGCCAGGGGCACGGGGGGCTCAGGAGGGCATGCTTCTGCCAGGTCCCCCCCAGTGCCACCCCGCCACCTGCCTCCCCTGCAGTGTCACTCCCCACAGTGTCACAGTCCCCTTGTGCCTTCACAACCCACCCCAGATGGCCTCCCAACCTGCCCCCCCACCAAGGGACACCCACACCCTGCCCCCCAGCATCACCTCCCAGCCCCTCCACTCTGCTCCCACCAT
>WBMV01002663.1:467639-512053 GCA_013396655.1 Campylorhamphus procurvoides | reverse complement strand
GTCCTCTCGCCCCGCCCCCTCCCGCTCGCTGTTCCCGCCGTTTGTTCCCGCCATTCGTTCCCGCCGTTCCCGCCTTTCCCGCCATTCTGTCCCACTGTTCCCGTTCCCTCGCGGCGGCAGCATTGCCTGCTATGGGCCCGCACGTGCCGCCGGCCAGACATTTCCAGATGGCTCCTCTCCAGCCCATCCCATGTGATGCGTGGGGAGCGATCCCGCTGCTCCGGTTTGGAAGTAGCTGCAAATGTTTTTAATTACTTTATCTGGAGCATGTTGGATGGAATTTGTCTGCTTTAGAATGGGTGACTCAGAAGTGGGTAGCACGGGGTGACTTCATCACGGCCAAAAATACGGTGCCTGGCGGCATCCCTGGCACCGGTGGGACTTCACTGTCAGAGGTCATTCCAGCCTGTGAGCTGGGGAACATTCCCTATGGACACTGTGCCAGGGCCATGCCAGGCAATGTCTGTGAGTGCCTTGGGAAGGACAAGAGCGCTTGGCTGCTCAAATTCCTTCCAGTCCCCGGAAACATGGAGTTCCTGAGTGCTGGAATGGTGATGGATTGTCCCTGTGGGTGCTGGGGTGTAGGTGTTGAGAGCTGGTGCAGGCCGGGCTGTGCGTTCATGGCAGCAGTGTGGAGGAAAAGATTCCTCGCTTGAATCACCACAAGGAAGGATCCACTGAAATGCTTTTAAAATGCCTTAAAAATACTGGATTTAATAGGACTTCAAAGCCTGCGGAAGCTGTGTTGCTGCTCAAGGAGACTGAAAATGGCTGTGTGAGAGAATGAGAAGCATCTGCAGTGAAATGAGGCATCCTGAAAACAGCCCTGAATAGAAATTGCCCTTTTTTTCTGCCAGCTCATTGCCTCGAATTTCCATTCAAGGATCCCCAAATCCCAAGTACTGGAGAGGCTTTGGGTGGGCTGACTGTAGATGCCTCTGCCCCTGGGCTGCTTAGACCTTGTGGAATTAACCCTACCATGTCTGTCCTGGCTGTCCCCTGCCCACTCTTCCCCCAGCCTCGTGGCAACATCTCCATGGAATGTCTTCCTCACATGTTGAACAGGCAGATTACCCCAACTTCACCCTCAGGAACTACAGTGAGGTTTTGCTGTGCTGGAGCTGCCGGAGGATGAGTGCTGCAGCCTTCTGAGCTGTGGGGGAAGGGAAAAAAGGGCCCTTGAATGCATAGCTATGAGCTGTGCTGCCCAGCTTTGTCTGGAGAAATATCCTGGATCAGCATGAAAACATCCCTGACACTTTGCCATCCTCCACCATGAAGATTTTATGGCAGCTTTTGCTAAATATCCCTCTCTGTCACCTGCTGTTGCAGAGTTTTGCTGCCTAAGGGAATTCCCCCAGCAGCACAACCCAAAATCCATTTGGCAGCTGGGGATGCTCAGTAGGATGACCAAACTTCACCTGGAAGCAAACAAGCTGCTGCCCCTCACACAGCTGCCTGCACTGGTGAACACCTAAGTGCCACCTGCCTTGTCCCCTCCAAATATCACATCCCCACCGGCACAGCACAGAGCAGCTGCTGCCTTGGCTTCGCTGCCCTCACGGCCTTGCTGTGCTTCTGTTTCCTTCCCAAGGCTGTTTCAATGGGAGTTCAAGCCTCAGGGTGTCTGGCTGTGGGGATGGTTGTCTCAAGCCCAGACCCTCAGCAGCACGAGGCTGGAGGGGAGAGGCCATATGGGAGGCTCTGGCAGTGGACGAGGCCCATGGGGTGCCCGTGCATCCCTGAGAGTGGAAAGTGGGGCAGCTGGGCAGCCCAGGGGCTCAGCCCGGGGCAGGGGGGGCACGTTCCCAGGGATACTCTCCAGCCATGCTGGCAAGGGAGCCAGCAGGATCTGGTGCCTGTGTACCCCTGTGAAGGTGGAGGGAGAGGGGACACCGGGGCCTCTGCTCTGCCGCAAACATTCTTCTCCCTTCCTTTGTGCTGCAGGAAATCTGTGCTTCCTCCCTTCCCAGCACCGCTCCCAGCTCAATCGTTACCAGATGTAGGTCCCATGCGCTTCTTATTAGCCAGTCAACTCCGAGTGCTGCCTCTGCAGCCTGCAGGGGTGGGGATTCAAAGACTGGGATTTTGTAGGTCCTGGGGCAGGGAACAAAGCTGGCATGTGCTCCATGGGGTACCTGGCCCTGGTTTGCTGGGCCAGGATGCTGGTGCCACAAGCAGCTCAGGTGACAGCATGTGTAGATGAGCTCCCTAGGACCTGCCAGCACTCAGGAGATCATGGCAACTGGAGCTAGTGTTTTGAGAGCAGAAACAACCCTGCAGTTGGCTTATGATGCCCAGGAAGAATCTTAACCAGGCCTGGATTGAGCTATGGAGGGACAAACAGAGCTGAAAAAGCTCCTCTCTTCTTCCTTACCTTGACACCTCCCCCCCGCCCATGGAGTAAGAAGGGCTGGGGAAGAGCCCAATGGGACCTGCGCATGGTCCCACCACATCACCCTGCTCTAGCTGCCACTGTCCAGTGTGCATGGAGTGATGCACCCTGCCAGGCAGGGTGAGGCCACATTCAGGTGCTCATGGCTGTGGAAGCTCTGCAGTGGGAGAGCAGGATGCTCCTTGCTTTGACGCAGAGAAATCTGTGGCTGATCCTGTCCTGCTGCTGCTTCCTGAGCCCCCAGACCAGCCACTGTTCTTTCCTCACACTGCTGATGCAGAGAAGGGTGGGCAGAAGTGAGGAAACAAGAATACTTCATGGGATGGAGCCTGTGACCTGGTGTGGGATGAGCAGGGACATCCAGAGGACCAGAGATTTCTGTATCCCACTGGAGTCACTTGCTTTGGCCCCAAGCAAAGGGTCCTCAGTGTGGTTCAGGCTTTGTGCCCTCACTTGCAGGGAAAACATCTCCCAGGATGGAGAGATTTGCAAAGGTGTCCACTGCCCATTTAGGGAAAGGGTGCCTCAGTGACACTTTTCTGCAGCAGGCACATTTGCATGCTCAGAAATGCTAGAAAACAGCAATTTTAGGGCCTTGCTGAATCCTGAGTTGAGCAGAGATGGCAATAGGAGTGAGGTGGGCACAGAGCACATTGCCATGAGGAATAATCCTCCAGAGAAGCCTGAGTGCACACCCATCTGCAGGAGACAGCTGTCCAAGCCTGGAGACCCCATGGGAGAGCTGCCACATCACCATGGCTCTGAATCACTGCTCCAGAGCTGGGAACACCCCCCAACAGCTTTTGGTGAGTGTGGTGTCACCAGGCAGACAGCTGCCACTGAAAGAGGCCAATGCACTGCTGATTTTTCACCAAACAGGACTTTACTGCCTTTACCGTGGAGCCTGGTGCCTAGGCTGGGAGCTGATGAGCATCCCATGAGTGACTACCCTCCGTGGCATGGGTATGAACTGGGTCAGGCTATGCCAGAGCTGGTAACTCAACAGCAGCTCAGCCAAAGCCATGGTGCCCTCAGCCCAAGGCCAAGCCAGTCAATCCCTGGCTGAGGGATGGAGCCAGGGTGCTCCTGGAGGAGCAACCCCCGCACAGCGCCAGGTCTGTGGAGTTCCTCAAGGCTGAATGCATCTCCTCAACTGGCTTGGCTGGGATGGTTTCCCCAAGTCTCCTCCAGCTCTTTGGACTCTCCAGCACCAGCCCCCTGCATCACTGAAGAAGGGGCTACAGCAGCAGCCCCCTCATTCCACTCTACACTGGATGCATGGTCACCCACCACAGAAGCTTTCTTACCCATCCCCAGCTTCTCCCCTCCTTTTTCAAGCCACTGTAGCTTGCGTGGGCCCTCAGCCACGTTCCCTAGGTGAGGGGAGCACATGGCAGGGACCACCAGAGCCTCAGCCTTGGGCTCACCGGATTTATTCCAATTCAAACACTGCAAAGTAAGTGTTTCCCCTGCTCTGGCCTCTGGAGCTGAATGTCTGAATGGGAATTTCACTCCTGAGCTGCAGCTAAAATAAGATCTGGACTGAGGTGGTCGCTGGCTCTTAGTAGTGCGGAGTGAAGCTCCTTCTCTTGGCTAGCCACTGACATAGCTGGGAGAACAAGGACTGCTGGGCTGGAAGAGCTGGGTTTGACCTGCTATGAGGAGCATGCATTGTCACGAAATGTCCAGGCTTTGGCTGTCTGGGCGGAGCTCCATGGGGACTCAAAGGAGGTGCTGCACACATGGATCTTGACTGCACATCCTTCCTTGGGATGGGACATGGATGGTCAGCCAGGGCAAATTTGTGTTGGTTATGGCTCAGCATCCCACAAACATCTTATGTCTTCACTACCTGCAGAGAGCAGGGTGTCAGGTCTGTTTGAGGTGGGGTGATGGGTCTATATCACTCCCTTAGCAAGGGCTGGAGTTGCTTCCCCTGGACATGCTGGAGGGACTCCCAGTCAGCTGGAATAGGTGGTTCCAGGTCAGTGCACAGAGCTTCATAACCAAAAATGAGCCATGATGAGACAGAAGGGTGTGGGCTTGGTTGGGAGTTGTGTGCATGGGCTGCAAGGGGTGAGAGTGCAGAGGATGTATGGCATGCGAGGGACATAGCAGGCTGCAAGGGACACAAAGGATGCAGTGGGCTGCAAGGGTTGCAAGGACTGCAGCAGGCTATAAAGAATGCAAGGCATGCAAGGAGGCTGCAAGGGATGTAGGGAGTACAAAGGGATGTAAAGGATCCAAGGGTGCAAGAGTTGCAGTGAGCTACAAGGGATGCAAAGGCTGTGACGAAATGCAGGGCATGAAGCAGCCTGCAGCCAGTCCCTTCCATCCCTTGGCTGGGGCTGCCCAGTTGCCATCCATGCCCCTCTATGTCAACAGGCTGACTTTGGGCAGAGGCAGTGAGCTGAGGACCACTCAAGCAGAGGACAGCTGCTGCAGGCTGCACTCCCTTCCCCTGAGGAAGGGGAAAATTTTGGAAAACCAATTTTCAGGTCCCCTCCTCAGGGGGATCAAACTCCCATCCCAATGAGGTGGCTGTGGTTCCTCACCTGCAGGCAAGGCACCCATTTAGCCCCATGCCCTGATCTCTGCCCCAGCATCCTGTGCAGCTCTGCAGGGGGAGTGCAGTCAGCCCCCAGCAGCAGCCAGGGCTGATCATGTGGCTCTTAATGAAATCCAGACCTGGGCAGAGCAATGACATTACACTGTGATTTGTGCTCCCACACAGACTAAACAAGGGAGGGCATGGTGTGGATGCGAGCACAGGCCTGGAGAGTAATTAGGCACTGGCAGTGCCGGAGCCTCTATCTTCCACCTAATTATTCTTCGTCTCCTGCTCAAAGAGCTTGGATAGAGTGCCCTCGTGCTTTCCCCTGCAAAAATAGGGGTTTTTCTCAAATAATGCTTTCAGAGACAGAAATAAAGGCTCAGGCTCTTGGATCTGCCCAGCATTGGCTCTATGTGCTTGAAGTCACTTTGCTCTGTGCAGCTTATTATGGCCAGGAATTAATTGGCACCCTGGATCACATGGAAATGCTTCCAATACTCCATGGGGTGAGAAGAGTCTTAAAACAGAGCCAAAGTGGAGTTGCTGGGTGGGCAGCTCAGAGAGGTGCTGCCTGCATGCCTGATGCCTGTGGAGCAGGGGGCTCCACCTACAGCCCCCCTCCCCGTGCCCAGTGCTCAGGGCAGTGCACTGTGACCCACAAAAGGCACATTTATGTGCACCCTGTCCTTCAGGTTGGAGGGTCAGAGGCTGTGGAGGGTTCCCTAGAGACCCTGATGAGCTGAAGGTCCAACCCCAGTTTAAGGTCCATGAGATGCATGGCAGCAGAGGATGGGGCAGAGAAGCATGACCATGGCTTTGCCCAGCCCTGAGTGCCCATCAATGGGGACAAAATGACTTTAGAGGGGTGCCAGGCTGGCAGAGCCTGGAGCTGCTGCGGGGAGGTAACATCCCTGCCAGGCATCCTGCTGCCCTGTTTCCCAGCAAGTCCTTGCTGGAGCCTCCAGAACCTCAGGGGACTGCCCAGCACAGCACTTGTTGGATTCAACATCATAAAGACCTGGCCTGTGGACCTGGTGTTGGGAGTGCCTGGGTGTCACTGCCTTGTGGCCAGAGGGTATGGAGATGGCACCTGGATGCTGCAGGCTGAGGGCAGGCTCAGCCCGACCTCGCTGTCCTCACCTTCAGCTCCTACAGCCTAGATAAATAGCTAGGTACATAAGTGTTTGTATATGTATACACACATACATATATATATGCACATAAGTAGAAATATATATAAATATGTATGTGTATCTATAAAAAAGTAGAAGTGTATATGTTTATACTTATATACTCATATGTACTCCAGGAGGATATAGGAGAATGTGGGTGTCTATATATGAAAATAAATACAGAAATATAAAAAAAAATTACTCCTGGAGAGTATAGGAGGGCATAAATATATATTATATATACTTACACTCTTATACATTCCAGGAATAAATTATTTATATATAAATAATGTTTATAATATATATACACACGTTTTTGTGTGTGGGTGTATATATATATATACATGCACACACACACTCCTGGAGTATATATTTATATCAGTGCCCTGGGTCTTCTGGCATCTTGGACACAGGGAAGGGCTGCAGTAACAAAACCACCCCCCACCTTCTTTCATGAGGGAAAAGGCTGCAAATACCCACTCAAAGGCCCTGCCATCCCAAGGGAGGGCTGTGGATGCTGCACTGAGGTGTTCATGCCAAACCAGGGCTGGTGGCAGAGTCCCAGAACCAGCACCCACACTCATGGGGACTCCCAGAACACCTTCCTGCTGGGGGCTGATGCTGGAGCTGGCATCCTGCAGTGCCCATCTTTGTGGCTCTGGGCGCTCCCCATGCGGAGCTGGGGAGCAGACAGTGGGCATGCAAGCAGGAGCTGATGGCCTACAAAAGACTTCTATTTATTGCCACTCAAATGCCTCCAGGGACATTGATGAGGTTGCCAATGGCTGCAGTGAGGAAATTATTTTGGTGGTCGCAGTGGCTGCACCTCTTTGGAGTCCCAGCCTGAGGGGTGATCCATGCAGCCTGGTGGTGGCTGCACAAGTACATCACCCACGTGACCTGGGGACATCCCACTGCCCCCAGCCTGGCCATCCCTGGAGTGTCCTGAGGAAGGCAGTCAGGGATCCCTGCACCTAGTTTTAGTAGTGAAGAAGGAAACAGCCTTTTCCCCATGTGTAATGTAGCCACATAGAGCCAGTACAGGAAGTGCCAGCTGAACAGATATTTTTATATATATATATATATATATATATACTATCCTATAATATAACCCTGATGGAGTTCCCCAAGCCCCTCACAATTCTGCCACTCAGCATGAAATTCCCTCTAACACTGCTGTCCCTCTTCCCAGTGAACAGAGAGAGAAATGTCCTATACAGTTTTGGAGCCCTGACTCGTATCCTATGTGTTTCATTCTCATTGGAGTTCCCTTCTGAGTTTATTTTTGGTAGGGCCTGAAATAGGAAATGAATTGTTGGCAGTGGGCTGGCTTTTATAGCTGCTCACTGGCCAAGCCAAAACAAATGCACTGTTGTCCAACCCAAAGGCTCCTTCTTCGCTTTGGGTAGTTGGGAGGAAATGGGAAGATCAGTGTTAACAGTGTTGGTGGAGGAGGGGACGGGCCACAGGTGTCACTGTGCTCCTCCGATCCCATGGATGAGGTGCTGGTGGAGCTCCATCACAGCCTCTCTCACCACCCTCACCCACCGCTTCTCCTCAGCCACGGCCACCACGTTGTCACCAAATGCCCTACCTGTCTATCAGGGAAGGTGGATCCTGCTCCATCTCAGGGGAGCAGAACACCTGGATTTCTCCACATTATGACTTTTAACCTGAGGTCAAAGTTTTCTGCATATCCAAGAGAGCAGTGGAAAGCAGCTCAGAACAGTAAGTGTGTTTAGACTATGTATGATCTTCCTGGTGGAACTCTTGGTTGCAGGGGAATTGATGGTTTTCAGCCTCTGCTGATTTGTGGACCCCTGAATGAAGTTCCTCATGGGTGTCTCTTGTGGGGAGCTTTCAGTCAGAGATATCCAACATGAGGCTGTGAGAGGAAAACCTGCAGGCTTGGATAAGAGATTCATGGTCACATCATGAGGAGACATCAGTCCTTCATGATGCTGAGGTATGGCAATGCCTCAACCATGTCCTTCACGGTCCACGGCATCACAGGACATTGCTTGAAGAAGATTCTGACCTATCTGACCTGGAAGGACCCTACTGAAAAGACTGGAAGCAACAGAAGACCTCAGGTTGAACATCAGCTTGTTGTTGTTTTTCCTCAGACTAAGGCAAAACCCCCAGTGGGGGCTGCTGAGAAGGGCACAGGCAGGCATCTGAAGCAAGGGTCCAGATGTGAGTCTCCTAGTTCAAGAGGGATATGAAGAAACTGGAGAAGCCTGGACAAGGGATATCAACAGGGTTGTGGGCCTGGCACACATTATGCCAAGAGAAGTGGAGGGGCCTGGGCTAGGCTTGGGAAAGGGTTCCAAGAACAGCCAATGACTAAGATCACAGAATCATAGAATCACAGAATATGCCAAGTTGGAAAGGACCCACAAGAATCATCCAGTCCAACTCCTGACTCTGCACAGGACACCCCAACAATCCCATCATGTGCCTGTGAGCGTTGTCCAAACGCTCCTTGAGCTCTGGCAGCCTTTGGACTGTGACCATTGCCCTGAAGTGCCCTGTTTCAGTGCTTGACCACCCTCTGGGGGAGGAGTCTTTTCCCAATATCCATCCTAAACCTCCCTTTGACATAGCTTCATGAAGAAGTTGAACCCTTCTTGGTGGTACCAGATGATATGATGGGGTAAAACAGACACCAACTGAAGCTTGGAATGTTCAGGTTGGACCTGGGAAGGAAATTCCTTCCCAGGAGAGTGGCTATGGGACAGTCAAAGAGGGCTGGGGCATCTCCACCCTTGGAGATTCCCAAGACTCGGTGAGACATTGCCACAGATGCCCTGAAGTGATTGTTGGGCTGGAGCCTCTGGTGACCTGCCAGGAAACACGTCACTGTCTGTGATGTGGGATTTTTGCATTTATCCATAGGCTGCTCACTTGCAGGCTCTCCTCTGGCAGGCTGGGGCTGTTATAGGAGCCCACGGATGGGTTCATGCCTGGGTGACACTCTGCTGTCCCAAGATAGTCTGGGGACTAGGGTGAGCTTATAGTGCCCAACTTTCCTGAGGCGCTGGCCCCCGCTTTGCTGCCTCCACGAGTGAGAAAGTGTCCCAGGAGGAGGCTGGGATGATTCCCAAATTCACATTGCTGGGTCACCATCATAAGCATGATGACTGGTTCCCCTTGAATGCTCTTCAGTGCTGACATGAAGAGATGTGTACAAGACCACGTGATGTCCATGACAAACCTTTCCTCTTTAATTATCTTTATTTTTGCACTTTTATTGCCTGGATTCAACTATTTTCCTTCTCTTTTTCTAACCTATGGATAGTTATTAACCTGAGTCTCCTGGAGGCCTCTTCAGTTTCTCCAACCGACTTCAGTTTCATCATCCCTGGTTTGGATGCCATTCCACGCCTCAGAGGCTCAGTGTCCCCATTTTTTGTTTCTGCACTGTGTGATATTCCAGGAGTAATTTTGGCTATTGTCCTTCATCTTCCCAAGTAAAACCTGAAGGGGAGGGAGAGTGAAGGAACTCTGAAAGTTGATCAGGAGTCTGGGAAGCAACACTGACAAGTCCTGTGATTCATTTTTCAGCTTTGTGCTATGACATGCTTCTTCTCCAGCCAGTGTCAGACACTGCACTGGCTCCAGCTCCACAGTGCTGAGTGATGCACAGGCATGTGCCAGAGTCCCATCCCCTCCTGAGTGCCATGGTGGGCTGGTTTCAGTCCTGGTTCCAGGTGGTCTCATCCTATCCTGGCGTCCACCAGCTGCCTCCATCACCTCTGAGATTGCTGTGGTTGACCTTTTGGTCCAGTGGTCTTCTGGGCCATCATCTCCCACTGTGGGCAGAGCTCAGGATGGCTCAGTGGTGGTCACCAATGCTTCCAGCTCCCATGAAAGCAGACAGCCCCAGTTCTCATGAGCAGAATCCTTCTGCTCAGGAATCTTGGGCAGAAGCCGTATGGGAGAATCCCCCTTCTTCTCAGCTGCTTCTTGACCTTGCCCCATGGCATCGTGCTTAGGGCTGTGTGACAAATGCTGACAGGGTTGACAGCCCTTGAACAGGGGATTAGAAAGCTGGGGTCAGAGCCCTGCACCCCACTGCCAGCTTCTGAGTCCCCTCACATTTGTGTCCCAGCACCCTGAGCACCCTGAGCACCCAGCCAGGGGTGGGCTTTCTTTGCCTAGTGGCTTGAGCTCTCTTGAACCTCAGGGTCTGACCCAAGCTACACTGGAGTGTCAGACACTGGGAGAATGCTGGATACTGGGGGAGAAGGGCCTCCTTGTCTTGCCCCCAGGGTTGGTGTCTTGATGCCAGGTGAGCACCTAGCGGCAGCCTCAGTAGGAACCTGCTCCCCCCTCTGTCTGCTGCTTGTTACCACCTGCCTGTACCTGCTGCCACATCATCCATCTCCCCACTGCATCCCACTCAGGACCCAAGCAAGACTAGGCGATGCCTGGCATGTTGCCAGCCCATGGCGAACCTGGGGCAGGGAGAGATGGCATCCAGCTATGGAAGAAATACATTTTTATTAAGAAAGCACTCTGCAGAGGTGCCAGGCTCTCTCGTACCAAACTAATTCCTCCAACTCCACTGTATGGGTCGCAGGAGCCCAAAGGGCATCCAGCTCTGTCCATAAATAGTGCTTCCTCCTGGACAGCAGCAGCCCCAGAGCAGAGGGGAGGGTGGCATCGGTCGAAACCAGCTCGACCCCACACCGGCACGACACAGCTGCGGCGAGACCGGCAGTGGAGTGCTGTGCCTGGAGCCCAGGGCACCGGGGCAGGGGGTCTGCTGCCCTGGGCACTGAGCAGCAGCTCCCTGTCTCCGATGCTCTGCAGGCCCAACAGACCAGAGTGGGATGCAGGAAGCAAGCGGCTCCATTACTGCAGAATATACCGTGTCTAGTACAACAAGCGCTGCTTATGCGATCAATAATACTGCTACAAAAAAAGGGGGGGAATATGCCACGCACGGACCCCCCTGGGGTGGTGGCCAGGCCGGTTCCCTGTGGTCCTGCCCTGCCAGGGGAGGAAGGGCGAGCTACCAGACCCAGTCAGGGAGCAGGAGCAGGGCATGGATGGAGGGACCAGGTCCTAGGGCAGGGGGGAATAAAGGAGAAAGGTGGATGAGGGAGTTGGAGGGGGATAAAAGGAGGCTCAAGGCTCTTCCAGTGTCCCCTGCCCAGTCCAGACTCCCATGTCCGCTGGTTGTGCTGGCAAATGTCCTTCTTCCCATGCACGGCCGGCCAGTGTGGCGCTGGTGCATGGCTCCTGGTCACTGCACTGCCTGGGCGGGCACGGCAGCTGCCCTGGGCGGCTCCAGGCTGGCTTCTCGGCTCTTCTTCCTGGGAGGCTTCTTAATGGGGGTTTTCTTGACTGCCTGCTCACTGGGGAGAGCCTGATCCTGGCTGCTGCCAGCACTTGCCTTCTCCACCCACTTGGGCTCACTGGCTGCCAGCTCGGCCACTCCAGGGATCAGTTTTTGCAGATGGGGAGAGGTGGGCAGCAAGGGTTTGCTGGTCTTCTGGCTGCTGGTGGCTGCCGAGCGCTTAGCTTTCTGTGGAGGGGTGGGCTTCTCCCGCTGGGCGCCCACCCCATTTGCCCGGGGGCCTCCGTCCCCCTTGTTAAGGCTCTGAGTCTTTTCCTTCAGCTGGGCGGCCAGCTCGGAGGCCAGCTGGGGATGCAGTGGCTCGGAGCGGGGTTTGCTGGTACCGGGGCTGCGAGGAGCATCCCTGGAGTCCCCAACCCGCCGCTCCAGCTGGAAGGCACCCATCTTTCGGAAGGCGTTCTGCACCGCTCCGTTGATGGTTTCCATCGGCTCTGAGCTGGCTTTGCTTCTCTGCTTGGGCTTGGAGGGTGACTGGGACTCCCCGGTGAGACCGGCTTTGCCCTCGGGGACACCAGGCTCCTTCGGTTGCTTCTGCGCTTTCTCCTTGCCGCGCCCACCGCCCTTCTCCTCCGCTCTGCCCTGCACACTGGCCGATGTCTCACTCGGGCTCCTCTTCCTCTTGGCTAAGCCCTGGCCTTGCTCGGGGCTGCTGGACCGGGCAGCTGCTTGGTCCGGCGACTGGCTGGGCGCTGGCAGCGAGTTGGACTGGCCTGAGTTGTACCTGCCATGGATCCAGGAGACTTTGGGCTTAGTGGCCGGGTCTGGGGGACGGGGCTTGGTCCTTTCCGGAGATGGTGGCTTCCCGGGGCTGCGAGGCTCCGCAGTGGCATCTTCCTCCTCCTTGGACTGCTTGGAGAGGCGGGCGACCCGGGCGTAGAGCGCGGCGCCGGCCGAGCCCGAGCCGCAGGAGGAGCGCTCACTGTCCGAGGACTTGAGCAGGGGTGTCTCACTGCTGTCGGCCGGGAAGGCTCTGACAGAGCCCGTCTCTTTCAGGAACGTGTATTCGCCCGCTTCCTCCCCGGCTGTCGGGGACACCAGCTTGTCCCCGGGGCTGGCGGGTGTTCCTCTGTCTCTGCTGTCACCCACGCTCTCTGCGAGAAGAGAGCACAGGGGTGTCACTTGGGATGTGCCTGATGAGGGGAAGGACCGAGATGCTCCTGCAGGACAGCGCGCTCCCCGTGGAGTCCCCTTGTTCCCGCCTCCCAGTCAGGGACCTCCTGGCTCTTAACCCTGGAATAGCAAACGCCGGAGGGAGCTCTGAAACTGCGTGGGCGGCAAGACCGGCACCCGCATCCCTTCCTGGGACACGAGGAACCAGGGTGACACCTCTCCATTGAGCAGGCCCCTGTGATGTCCCCAAAGTCCCCTGGGGATGCACCCCTTCCCCCTGCTCACCTTCGTGAGGGACGCAATACACCGGCCCCTCATCTGTGGTGTCAAAGGAGGAGAAGGAGCCACGGGATGACCAGGACGGAGAAGGCTGCTCCACCACAGAGGGTGGCTCGATGAAGCTGCAGTTCAAGGTGTTTTCCAGATCATGGTGGGCCACTGCAAGGGCAAGGAACTGCTGTCAGTGCCTGTTCTGCCAAAACCCCCTCTACCCCCCTACCAGTGGAGGATGGGATGCTGCACAGCTCCTCCTGCCCACCTTGCTGGTTGTGTTGGGGACAGGGAGACAGCATCCAAGGCACGGGGACAGCTCTTACTATACCTCCCCACCAGGTCCCCCAGCCAAGTGCCCACAGAAGCCATAAACCAGCCGTGATGGCAACCAGCAGCCCCCATATTTGGGTCATGGGTAGCAGTTCAAGCCTCACACCTCCATGCAAAGTCTCCACTGCCCAAACTGATGACGCATATGGCAGAGAGACAAGCTACCCAAAACCCTGGGTCCCACAGGACATGCTGAGTGTCCTGGTGGTCACCTATGAGCTGTGCAACCTGGAAGGACCGATGCTCCCAGAGAGCCAGGCAGCATCAGATGCACTTGTCCCAGTCCCCATAACACTGGCTTGTGTCCCGTGGGACGGTGACAAGTTGCCTCCAAGGCCAGGCACGGCTTTGCTTTGGAGCAAGGGCTGCAAAAGGGTGGTCCCAAAGGGTGGTTGGGCGCTGGAACAGGCTCCCCAAGGCAGTGGTCATGGCTCTGAGGCTGCCAGAGCTAAAGAAGCATTTGGACAATGAGCTCAGCATATGGTGGGATTGTTGGGGTTGTGCAGGGCCAGGAGCTGGACTCAAGAATCCTTGTGAGTCTCTTCCAACTCAGAACATTTCATGATTTTATGAAAACCCCGTGCACAGACAGAATCCCAGCTGTATATCAATATATATATATATACAAAATATATTGATATTTCCAGGTATTTGTAAGCTCTGCCCACACATCACAACTGCATTTCAATCCCAAATCCATCCCAGTCGTGCTGCAATTTGCTGCTTGAACCGTTTGATTCTTGCACCACGTCCCTGTTTTACAATAAAATAACTTTAAGTATTATTGGGATGCCCACTGGAAGGTTTATCCATTATTAGGGAATCTGGCTTCAGACATGCAAGGCCATTAAAAATGACAGCAGTGCTGCACGCTTGTCCCTGGGTAGTTTGGCGTAAGGTAAAAAAACCCCAAGCAGATATATTTAAAGAGCAAACGGCCCCAAGAGGAGGAAGTGGCAGTTCCAAAATGGCTTTCCTTATAATAAAAACCAAAAAGAGAAAATTAAAAGCAGCCAGCTGGAAATGGATGAAGGGAGATGCTTGCTCAGAGGAGGCATGACAAGCGACTGGAACTCACGGCCACAAGGCGTCTCTGGGACTCCAGTGAGACCCAAGATACAGCCAAAGGATAAAATGAGGCAGCACATTCAGAGGCTTTGGAACGTTCAGGGGCTCCAGCACGGTCTCCAGGGATTTATCTCCCCTGGGCAAAATACCATGGGCTGGTGGGGCTGGGAAAAATGTGGATGCTTCCTGCATATCCTCTCCTGCCACTGCTCCCTGAAATCTCCTGGAGCCCGAGCAACATGGTGTCAACCCCAGCGTTGCTTGCACGGTGGCAAATTGGTCTCCAGACTGGGTTGGAGCAGTGAGGAGCCACAGAAGGACCATGGAAGGTGGATCCTGGAGCCCTCCTGGCCACCCTCTCTCACTCAGCCCAAGCACCCCATGATTGGCATCACCCTCAAAACTAGCTGAGCTTTGCTGCTTGGAGAGGAGAGTGGTGGTGGGATGCAGAGCTCTGGTTAGCCCCAGCATCTGCGGGTGACTCGTGACTGAGACCCACTCTGGTACCACTGACACCCCAAGGAGCAAGTCCCACGCATAGGGATGCCCAAACCCTGGCACCATGGCTGCTGGTGTCAGCCCAGGATGTGGCCCTGCTGGTTGCCAGCACAGATGCAATCCCAAAGGAAATGCTGTGGATCCAAAACTGGTGCCAAGGTTGGGAGCAGCTTTTGAGGGAGAAACCTGGGGCTCCAGACACCTGAGGAGCTTCAGTGGGGCTTAAAGACTTGCTGTCTCACCTAGGAAGGTTCTACCACATGTAGGCTTGTGCTCACAGGTGTTTGAGGCCAAACAAGAAAACCCACCCGGTGCCAGCAAACATACAGCCAAGAACGTGAACAGATCCAGAGAGACCATTGACCAGGCATCAGCCATCACCAGTTCCACTGCGACATACCTGTGGGGTCCTGAGCACCTTCAGCACTGACCTGGCACTTGGGATGGGGCACTTTAGCTTACCCTGGACCCTCCTGCTGGGGTGGGACCAGTGCAGGGAACAAGTGGCCTCTGCTACTGGATACTGAGCACTGTAGCTTCCAGGTGGGGCCAAATGCTGACATGTCACCGTGGTTACCAGGCATCACAGATGCAGCTGTGACAGGCAACTCAACAAGTACCCATTACCTGGGGAGTCCTCAGACTCAGCAGTGTCTCGCAGCATCACCAGACTATGTGCCAGTGGGACTGGGAGCTGCTGGAACCCACGTGGGCTCTGCCGTGCAGGATAACGCAAGGTAAGCCCTCACCAAAGCCTTTCCCTCCAGTGAAGTAACAACCCACAGACCCACAACAGACTCCAGGAATAGCCCCAGCCCTGCTGTGCCTCAAGACCATCCCGAGCATCCTTAGCCTGTCTCGAGGCTGCTGCTGCCCTGTGTACACAGAGTAGCTGGAAAGGTGCCAGCCACTTGTGGGCCGGTGCAGGGAAGGCGCAGGCAGCCCCCACGTGAGCTCCCCTGCCCTCGCTGCACACAGGCACCCTCTGTCCTCCCTGAGCCCTTCCTGGCCCCTTCCACAAACACAGGCTCTATGATTTTCTGTTATCCTTGCAGCAGGAATGTTTCTTGGACCCCAGCACACCCTGTTCCAGGCAGGGCTTTGCTGTGCCCCACGTGGTGAGGGCTCATACCCCCAACTTTGATGCTGAAGCTTGAGCATGGTGTGCAAGGGATCAGGGTCACCTCTGTGTCCCATCTGAGTCAGGGGATTTGGCCTCACACTGAGACACTGTGCACCAGAATGTGATTATTTGGGGCATTCCATCAGCATTGCATGCCCAGGGAGATGCTGGGCTCAGAAAGGGAGGCTGGGGCTGAACCCCATCCCAGCACAGGGTAGGGAATGCTGCCTTCAACCCAAGTTTATTCCATGAGTTGCAGCATATCCCCAGCTGCCCATGCTGGGAATGGGTGCCAGGAGGGTTTGGACCATGTAGGGGACAGCATCCCCCAACTGCTTGGATGCACAGGGTTCCCAATAGCCCTGACAGTGCCAGGTCAGATGCTTTGCCAGGTGTGAGCAGCCCCCTACAATCTTCTCTGTGCCCAAGCAGTGTGGGGAGCTCAACACAAGTCTCTGTGCCTCCATCCACAACTCTGCTGCACATGGCAGCAGGGCAGGCATTCCCCTTGGATGCTCTGGATCCAGATAAAGCCGAGGCAGTGTTAGCTCAGGACCAAAAGGGCAAAGGAGGCATTTTGCCAAGTGACAGGGACCATTCCTCTCCATGGGAACGTCAGGAGAGTAAACCCAAAGCCCCAAACTGCTCAGCAGAGCTCCAGCAGCAGGTACCATTCTCTCACCCTCACAAAGCAAAATGATGTGCTTGGAGATTCAGAAGCTGCAGACAGAAAGGGCTGAGTCCTGTGAGCCAGGCAGCTCGTTCCCGGGGACCCACGTGTCCCTGTCACTGCTCTGCCATGCTCACCACCCTGGTTTGGGGCTTCAAAGGATGCTGCAAGTCGCGCATCAGGAATAAAGCCCCAGGGGCCTTCCTGGCTCTCTGCACCCTCCCCAACACCAGTGCCTTACCCACGACCTTGGGCAGTTTCTGGCGGCGCAGAGGGATGCGGGGGAGCTTCATCCCAATCCGACTGAACCGCCCACACAAGCGTCTTGGGGGCTTCTTGGCTGCTGCTGGGTCCTGACTGGAGCTGCAAGAGAAGGTAATGGCACTCTCAGAGTTCCCCTCCCTGCAGTGGGGACAGCCTTTGAGGGTGACAGAGAGAGGCAGGAGCTCAGGGATGCTGCAAACACAAAGAGGGTGTTGGAATGATAATGGGGTGGATCAAAGCAGGGGTGTGCCCAGGGAGCTGGGGACCCACCCGGGCTGCTGCCAGCTCCTGGCACCAGTTTATGCTGCACCAGGAAGCAGAGCAGTGCCAAAGGATGGTGACAAGACCAGAACCAGCCACGACCATTGTCAGTGCAGCCCCAAAATACCCACAACATCCAGTCAAGACCCCGAATCTTTAAAAAAATTAAAAATCATCCCAACCTAAAGTCAAACATGTGGCTTCTAGTTATTTGCTCTCTGGTTTTGAAGTCTTTTGGAGCTGAGTGTTCAAGCAATTTTCTGCAGCCACAGGAGTGAGTGGCTTTGCACATTGACAGAAGGGAACCTGTGCCATGCCCACTGCTGCCATTGTCCCTTGGGATGCCCAGGCAAAGGGCTGCACTGGGACAGCACCACGGGTCACCCAGCGGTTTGGGCACCCTGGCAGAGAGAAGACTGTTTGGAGCCATTCCCCCCTCTTCCTGTGCCACGTCTTACCCCTCAGGCTGCCTTTGTGCTTTATCTGCAGCATAACTACCTGCAGCCCCTAGGCTCTCCAAGGGCCTGTGCTGGGCTGGGATTGCGCTGGGAGGGCTGCAAGGTGATACTTCTGGAAAATTCCTGTGCAGTGGCTGGCAGCACAAGCTGCCTGAGGAACTCCAACAGTCCTCTCATTCCTTGCTGAGCAGCAGAAACATTTCCCCCTGCCATGGGTCTGTCCTCACCCCTGTCCTAATGGGGGGACATTACCTAATGCTGCCAAAATGCTGCCAGCATCCTGATCTTGCTGCAGGAACTCACCCTCCCAGCCCTGATCAACCCCATGAGGGAAAGTCAGTATCCCCCCAGGTCTCATCCCATGGCCCAGGGGCTTGTTCTGGGGAACTTGGCCATGTCTAAATGCCCTTGCTGTATTTCAGGGTTCCCTTGCAGATCAACTCCAGTTCCCTGGAGACTGGAAGAAACTTGGTGGGTCTGCATGAAGTGATGGCCCACAAGAGGGAAACAAAGTCAGGGAGGGCAAAAAGGAGGTCCCCAGGCAGAGCCCCTCCATCAGCCCTGATGATGTAGCAGGACCTGCTCAGACTCCAGGGACCTGCATGGTGCCATGTGGGCAGCACTGCTCTGCCTCAGTTTCCCCAAAGTACTGCTCTCCCAGCATGCTCACTGCATTCCCCCATCAATCCCAGACCCCACTGGTCCCCCACATTTCCAGCCTGGTGAGATCCTTCCTGGCCCCGGCACTCACCCGCAGGCTTCATCCTTCTTGCGGCAGATGCAGCAGCAGCAGAGCAGAGAGAGCAGGAGAATGAGCAGCAGCGCCAGGAGGGCCCCTGCCCCGATCACGCCCATCCGCTGGTTGGCCTCTGCAAGGCAGACCCGTGGCTCAGCCCAGTGCCAGCCCTGTGGCAGTGGCAGCCCTGGCCCTTGCCCGCCGACACTCACCCATGTGACAGGCACCTGTCAGGGGGTCGCAGGCCCCGTCGTGGCAGCTGCAGGCTTCAGCACAGTTGGCACCGTAGCGTCCAGGAGGGCAAGTCAGGTTACAGCTGGAGTGAAGAGGCTGGATGAGAGTGGTGCATCCCCCACCCCGGGCACAGCAATGTGAGGCCACTCAGCTGCTACCTTCTCCCAAGCCCTCCATGCTCCAAAGAGCACTTCTCCAGCTTGCTCTGATGGCTCAACCCCACCATGGGTGACCCCATAATCTATAGGGATCAGGAGCTCAAGGCCCACCCAGCTGCTCTGCCTGTTGTTCAGGGGATTTGGCCCAGCTGGATCTCAGACACTCTCACTGCTCCCCTTCACCCATTCACCATTCCCCTTCGCCCATTCCCCTTCACCATTACCATTAGATGTGGTATTTAGGAAAGGTCATTAACCCAGCAGTCACATCTAAAGACACTCTGGCATCACGAACAGGAATTTCAGCTCAGCTCAGCAGTGATGTGGCTGGAGCACCCCAAGGCCCATCCCCACCAAGCCTGGCAGAGCCACAGTGGCCACGAGCTGGAAAGGTGCCCAGACTGATTTTTTTGTTTTTGTCCTCCAAGAAGGAAAAATAGCAGAGCAGCCCCGAGACATCCACTCCATCTGAGTGAGCCCTCCCCATTCAGCTTTGTCTGGTGTCAAATCTCCACCTCTAGTAAAATGACCTCCATGGTGGTGTCACTGAGGCAATGTGGGCATGCATGAATGGGCACCAATCCATGAGTATCAAGGGCTTGAGCATTGAAAACATGCACCAGGCACATGCCAAAGCACCTGGGCCTCTCGGTGTCAGCAGGACGAACTCAACCTACCTCCCCAGCAGTGGGCCAGGCCATGCAGAGCAGGACTCGAATGGATTTGGGAGATGCCAGCAGCACTGCTGGGCACCAAACCCTCCACCAGCAGCATCCTGGCTGCAGCAGCTGCAGCTGTAAGGAACCAGTGGGCCCCAGCCCAAACCTGCTCCCCAGAGTTGCAGCTGCCCTCAGCCCTTGGCATGGTGCTTGGAGGTAGCTCAGCCCATTTCACACTCCAACAACTTGAAAAGTGCCATCTTGGCCAAGCCTTGTGCCTGCCATGAGCCTGCTGTGTGCCCGTCAGGATGGGTGCTGAACCCCCATGTCTGCTCCAACAGCTGTGCTGGGAAGCAAATGTGGCAGTCCAGGAGCAGGGATGTTCTCTCAGCTAAGCAAAACCCCTCACCCCACCACTTGGCCCCATATTTCTGCCCCAGGCTGAGATTTTGGAAGAGCGGAGGGGAGTGATTTTTTTTTCCCAGGAAGGCCCTGACAGTTCTGGAAAAGACAGGGAGAAGATAAAGCACTTTGTGCAAACCCAAATATTTCAGCAGCTGTTCCTTTAGCATCCTCCTTACACAAAGTTGAAAGGACACCCCTGTATGGCAAGGACATTGCTTCTGCCTTCCTTCCAGAAATCCCGTTTTTAGCAAAATTATACACTGCTGACAAAAACACTAGTTTGCACATGACCACAGGGATCCGCCTGAGCATTGGCAATGTCCCCTAGCCTGCCTGGCATTCACTGCATGGCACAGCTCAGCTTGTGGCTATGGTACCAGTATGCTGCTGGGGCCAGGCTGCATCCTGGGCATCCCCCATTCCCACAGGCCTGGGGCCGTGCCAGGCTCAGACCAGTTTGATCCATGCTCTGTCCTCTGGCACCGTACTGAAGGTGTCACCGCACCCCCTGGTGAGCTTTGGGACCCTCTCACCTCTGCCTTTGCTGCCAAAAGTGGCCACAATGCCCAGGCCAGGCATCCTGAGCCGGTGCCTGTGTCACCAATTCTGCTGGCACTGTGAGTGGTTGGTGAAGCTTCACAAAAATAAACCCCAAAATGCAAATGCTCCCTGTTTTTATGACCTGAGTGAAATGCCAGCATGGGCAGGATGCCAGCTCCAAATCCCTGTCCTTGCCATCACCCTCACAGTTAATGGCTGGGATATCCTGAGCCCCACCCGGCAGGACCTGGAGGACCTTGTCTGCATGATCCAGGCGGGTGGGAAACTCCTTTCTCATGTTTTCAAACAAAATTCCCGTTCCATGCTGGGGTAAACTACACAAGAATGTGAGCAGGACCTTGATGGCCCTTGTGTCCTTTCCCTGGGCAGGGGGAAAGAGGAGGCCTGGGAAAGACCTTGGCCAGAGGCAGAGCTTGCAGCAGGACTCTCCATGGATGCCATGCCTGTGAGGCTATTTGTTATTCTGGGATATGGTTTCTTCTCTCTTTTGGATAGAAATTCTACCCTGGACTTAAAAAAACCCAAAAACCATCGTTTTGTCAATTTGTTTTTGCCAAACAGGCATTTTCTAAAGCACACTGCCTCTCTTGCTGCTAACGGCTCTGCGAGCATGTCCTTCCCCCTCTGCTCCCCACATCATCTGAATTATCACCCACAAATCACCCACCCTACTTCTACAGTAGGAAACTCTTGGCTGAGAACCACATAGGACTCAGTGGGGCAGGACGTGCCTGAGCATCACCCCTCAAAGTGTGCTCAGTGTGCCTCACTTACTAGATGCCGTGTGAGCCAGGGTGGCAGAGACACTGCCCAGTCTCAAAGTGGCACTGGCCGTTGACGCAGTCGCTGCAGACGAAAGCGCAGTTCTCCCCGTACGTCCCGTTCCGGCACTTAGTTTCACACCTGGGGAAGGATGAGGGCATCTAGCTGGAGCACCCATGGCACTTGGGGACCTCTGGCATCCCCCTACATGCAGCGAGATGGGGCTGTATGTCACTGTGTTGGCTTGGGGTTTCTGAAGCCAGGGATGGACTGAGCCCACTGACACAGCCATGGGACTGGGAGGGGCCTGCAAGACCTGTGCCCTATGCCGTGTGCTTGCAGTGAGGCTCAGCTCTCAAGCTAGGATGCTTTCCTGCAGACTCTTGCACCCAGGATTGGTTCCAGGGCTTCAGAACCCCTCAGCAATCCCATTGCCTGTGCAGGAAGAACCAGGGAAGCCAGGCATCACTCTGCCAGGACCCAATGCTGCACCCAGCTGCACTCACCGGTCTCCAATCCAGCCCGGATTGCAGTGGGAACACTTGCCATTGATGTGGTTGCAGGTGTGACCATCCTTGCAGGGGGGACAGAGCTTCTCACAGCCCTCTCCATAGAAGCCAGGCGAGCAGGGCTGGTCACATTTGGTGCCATTCCAGCCCGCCTCGCAGGTCAGGCAGCGCCCGTCTGCCACAGTGCACGGCTGCAGGCTCTTGCACTGCCCACACCTGCAACGGCCAAGGGGGAACCCATCACCCAGTGCACCCCCAAAACCTCCTGCTGCCATCTCCCACCAGTGCCTGATCAGACCCAGCAGGGTCTGGGCCACTCACCGTCTCCGGCAGCCTTGGCCATAGAAGCCAGCTGGGCACGGCTCACGGCAGTACTTGCCCCGGTAGCCCGGCTCACAGGTGCAGGTCCCATCCACCTGGTTGCACTTGCCCTTGTAGCACTGGCAGTAGCGGTCACAGCGGGGCCCGAAGGTCCTCTCCCGGCACTGGCAGCGCCCTGTGAACTGCTCGCAGGGCGAGTTGTTGCAGGAGCACTGATTGTTGCAGCCACGGCCCCACCAGCCAGGCTGGCACAGGCAGTTGCCTGTCTGCTGGTCGCACTGGGAGTTGTGGCTGCAATAGCAGGAGCTGGAGCACTGCGGGCCCCACCAGTTGGGCTCACAGGTGCATTTGCCCGTCTTCTGATCGCACTTGCCATGCTTGCAGAGGCAGATATTCTCGCACTTGGGACCCCAGCGGTTGAGGTTGCAGGTGCACTGACCCGTCACATCCTCACACTGCCCGTTGGGGTGGCAGCTGCACATCTCCTTGCAGTCGGGACCCCAGAACTGCCGGGGACACTCTGTGGGGAGATCTATCAGCCCCAAGCACTGCCCAGAGGGACAACCCCACCACTGGGCACCAGTGGAGACCTGCAGTCCCAACAGGACCTCTTGTCTACCGTCCTCCCTCTCCTCCCTGCTGTGCACTGGATTTCAGAGGAGACTCTGGCAAAGGGACAATGCCCACAGGGCAGAGCTAGGGGACAGACAAGGACAGAGCAAAAGCATCCGTAGCCCCATCCCTGATGCTGTGCTCTGGAATGTCACCCCATAATGAGCCACAGTTACCCCAGTGAACCCCACCAAGGACATGAGGGCTCCTGCCAGTACTCACTGGTGTCGCAGTTGGCACCGAAGTAGCCGTGGCGGCAGCGGCACTCGCCAGGCCGGACACACACCTCGTTCTCCTTGCAGGTGAAGTTCCCCTCGCATATGGCTGGATGCATGAACAGATGGCAGGCATGAGTGCAAGTGCCTGCTCTCCTGAGCAGTGTCTGCTCACCCCTGCTCCCACAAACCCTCACAAAGCTCCCCAGAGCAGGAGAAGGGCTGTGTGGCAGTCCTCTGAGTGCTGCTGAGCTGTGGCACTATGACCATCCTGGCAAGCAGCTGTTTGGGCTGCATGGGACTACCTGCCACCAGCCTCCTGTCACCCAGCTCAGCTCCACCCCAGCCACCAGCATCCTTCCATCCAGCTCAGCTCCATCCCTGTCACACAGATCAACCCCACCCTGGCTACCAGCCTCCTGCCACCCAGCCAAGCCCCGTTCTTGTCAGCAGCTGCACCCAGCAGCATTGCCCCTTGCTCAGCTCCACATTGCCAGAGGGAAGGGAACATGGGATAGAGGGGCAGTTGTTGGCAGCCACGAGCACAGTCCTCCTCCTTGCACTCCTTAAGGACCACAGCAATGCCACTGCCACCCCACCACTGTCTCTCCCTCCACCAGCCCCCAAAGGCCACCAGCCCCTCTCCTGCTGAGGGGATGTTGTGCTTAGGCCAGTGTCTAGAGCCAGGCAGGCACAGGATGAGGGACAGGCAGCAGGGAGAGACAGCACTGCACTGCAGGCAGGCATTTGCAGATCCCACATGGCCCTGGACAAGCTTCCTTAGGCACTGGGAGAGGGGGAGACGACCACCCATTCCAGCCACCTTACCTGGGAGTTGTTAGACCTACGGTGATGGATACTATAGAAAACCCTAAAATAGACAGATTACACAGGTTAGGAGCAGTGAGTCTAACCGTTAGTGCAGGTTGGGGGGGCAGGAGATGGGGCCACCTCACTGTGGTACCATCCTCCCCACGCTGTCCTGGCAGATCCTGTCCCCCCTTCCAAAAGGGCTGTGTCCCGTTCCCAAAGCATGCAGCAAGTGGTTACAGGGCTCGTGCACAGTGGGTTAGTGGGTTACTTGGGTCTTTGCTACCAGCTGCAAACTGCCACCTCTGATTCTTCCAGGGTATGGTGAGTGCCATGAGCAGCTGAGGTTTCAGGGAACCCTAAAACAGCCACCTTCATCATGGTGGCAGTGCAGGGGATGATGATCCCAGGGTTTCATGTTGAGCATCTATGCTGGCCTCACTGTGGCCCCAGTAAAGAGCTGCGACACCTTGTATGGCCCCAGTCCAGACTAGGTGGTCCCTGCCTGTCCAAGTAGCCTCTCCCCAGAGGGGGCATGATAGACACGTTCCTGTTCTGGGCAGCTTCTTCTCCACGGGTGGCTCTGTCTCAGCTTCCCACACTGCTGTAGCACCTGTGGGGAATCTAGTCCCATCCCCACAGCTGCACCTTCACGCTGGGGGACACCTCACTGTCTCCTGGGTTCCCAAGCAGCATCCCCAAATCCTAAGAGCCAAAACTGGCTGTCAAGCAGACAAATCCCCACAACTCTGTGAGCCCCAGCACTGGTGTTGAGCACCTGTTCCATCCACACGATGCTGGCTTGGAGCACTGCAGGAAAGCAGGAGCTTGGCTGCAGGTCCCTGGGACAGGGGATCCCTGCCACAGGACACATAAGGTTGGCCCGACATAAGGTTGGCCCCTAACAGTGGTGGTGAGGCCAGGAGGGCTCAGCAAATGACAAGCAGTGTCCAATGAAACAAAACGCTGGTGTTTACCTATTAAGCACTCGCTTCCTTGTTGCCTCCATCCCAGGCAGCACACAAGCACTGAGGAGCTGCAGGGGGGAGAAAAGCATCACAAATAGTTACGCCCCTCAAAAAGTCTTGATCCTTCCCAAGAACTCACCAGGTGCACTGAAGCCATGATAGTGAGAGGTCCTGCTGGGGGCTGCTGCACCCCCATGAGGCAGAGAGAGCTCTTGGCTCGTCCTCCAGCACACAGGGAATTATGGATCTGCTGGGGGCTCCCATGGGTGCTACTAGAGATGCCTCATCAACCACTGAGGTGACCAGAGGAGCATGCACAGGACCAGTTGTTCCCATTATAACAAGTGATGAAACAGCAAAAGTCATGTTTGCAACCTCTACAGTAAAAAAAAAAATCCAAAGACCTTCACCAAAAGCTGGGAAAAAAGGGAAGATTCTGAATATCCCAGGAGGAAACATGACCTGAAGCCCAGGCTTGCTCCTTGGTGGCCTGGGGTCAGCAACCCAAAGGCAGGCTGGAATCAGCTGGCCAGAAGAGCTGAAGCAAAGTCAGCTCCCAGGGGATCTGCCCATGTATGAGCAGGCAGATGCCCACCACAGGCAGCCGGAATGTTTACCTGAGCCCCTGGGTGCCCTGGAGTACCACCACCTCCAGGCATAGGATCACCAGGCAAAACGTTTTTGGCACAAGCTTGACTGGAATGGGGACTCAGACCTCCTGAGAGGCTCAGCCAGGGACATTCAGCTCCCTGCTGGGATGGGACATCTCACCCACACTTGGTCAATGACACCTCCAAGCAAATGTTTGAGGCCTCATGATGCTGAAAGCAAGTGTGGGGAGTATGCTCCCTGTGCCATGACCCCACAGAAATGCCTGTTTGGGGACCCCTGCTCATCCCCAGAGCCACCCACTTGTCCTCAGGCTGACCCTTCCTTCCTGGTCCTGCAGGCAATGGGATTGATGCTGGGGGTTCACAAACAGTCCTAGCAGATGCTGCAGTCAAGGAAAACTTCACTCGGGCTGGTCTGCAGCACAGCCTGGAATGCATTTGGCTTTTTTTTTTTTTCCTTTTCCTCTTTATATGTAACAAATGCAGAAGAGGAGGAGACAGCAAGGAAGTATTTGCTCGAAACCCAGCACAGTCACAGGACCACGTCTGGCTGCCAGACTGCCTCGTCCTGGGGCCGGGAAGGGAGCTGCCAGCAGCCCCTCGGCCAGCCGGGGGTACTGGGGATGCAGCTCCCACAAGTGGCCCCTTGGCGGGCAGCACCTGCACAGCCAAGCCAGGAGCATCACGTCCCCTTTTTCGTGGCGGACGGTGAAAAGTTGGAAAGGAGGAAGAAAAGAACCACAAAAATGATTCGAGGCCTGGAAAAAATGCCTTGCAGCCGGAGCCCAAAATAGCTCCATCTATGCAGCCCGTGGAAGCAGTCGCAAGATGCTGCAATGGCAGCAGCATGTACACCCCCTACCACACGGACCCTGGCGCTCGAGTGGGGAGCTCTGCTCCTGCCAAACATGCAAGGGGATGCACTGGGTTAACGGTAAAGGAAGGGTCAACCACCAAATCACCTCCCCGAGGATTGAGTGGTCGGGGTCAAGGTTCTTCTCTGCAAGGAGCTTCAGGCTGCCCATCCTGAAAAGCTTTTGTCAGCTGTGCTGGGATGCTCAGGCATAGGTGGGGAAGGGTCCACGGTGCCCTTGCCCTCCTATGGCATGGCCAAAGCCCCCATGTTCTACCTAGGGTTGCTTTCACCACTCCATCCTTTATAAATTCAGTTTGGTGGGGTTTTATATGAAACCATCATAGGTTTGCAAGAGGAAACTTGGGAAACCTCCTCCCTACAGTGGCTCAGCCTGGCCATCAAAATGGGCATCACAGGGGATTCATCAAAATGCATCATTCATGATGAAAGTCCTGAGCTGGCAGTGGGGAGCTGGGTGTCACTGGAACATACTTGGCAGGAAGGGAAAACTTCTGCCATGAGCTGGAGGAGGCAGGCGGCACCTCGACCACCACCAGCTGAGAGCCAGCCCACTACCTCTTATCTTTGGGCTTATCTTTTTCCTGATAGTTAATCTCTCCTCTGTGCCTGCTGATGGCATCCCACACCCTGCTCAGCTCCTGCCTCATTTATCAGCAGCTTTGACAGCATATAAACTCTCTCCTGCGGCAAGGAGAGGTAGCCGGGATGTGGAACTGGGAAACCAGTGCTCCCAGTGTGGTACCTGGACTGGTCCTCAAGCACAGCCAGCCACAGAAAGGGTCAATGCTGGCTGCAGGTGACCAGCACCCATCAGCATGTGGGACTAAAAGCGCCTTCATGGCCTTGGCTCCTTAACAGAGGGCTTCCTCCACATGCCCCATGACCACTGGAAGAGGTAACTGGGAGATGTGTTTCAAAACTCACTCCTGACCCACACGGACATGCCACTGCAGACATTCAGTACAAATACATTTTCTACTTCTTTTTCTTTCCTTCAATGCACTACAAATACTGGGAAAAGAAAAAGAAGCCGCCTCCAAGCTGTGGCTGGGGCTTGGGGGCTCAGCTGACGTGGAGAAAGTGGAGCAGGATGTGGGCAGAGTCGGAGCTGTCACCAGCAGGAATGAGCACTCTATGCCAGCCTTTGCCCCAGCCCATGGCCACGTCCTGCTCATGCCACCATGGTCATCAGTGAGCCCTTAGCAAACGATCCCAGGGTTTCCACAGAGTCAGAATATTTTTCTTGTGGATTAGTATCCTACATTGCTCCCTGAAGCACGTTCTCTTTACCAACAGTTATGGAGGGGGCTCCTGAGGCAGGAGGGATAGCTCCTCACTCAAACCAACACAGCCCTCCCTGGAAAAGGAGGAGCAGGCTCATGCCCCTTAAAGCAGGAGCAAGACTCTGAGGCTCGGAAAGGAGCTGCTGCCCACGATCCCAGCTTCCACTGTGTGGCACACAGGGCTCTTGGTACCACTGGGTCCGAGCCAGTGCCACATCTGCAGCCAATGCCCACTACAGCTCCCCGACCCCAGCCTCGGGGTCCAGGCAGAGATCTCCAGGGTAGGAAGGAGTAGGATTGTGTACATAAACAGAAACCCTTCAAGTAGGAAAAAAAAGTAAGCAAACCCCAAAGATTAGGAAATGAGAGCACTGGCAATAGAGCAGGACAGCGACTGCATCTCCACTGGCACCTTCAGAGAGGGTCCTGCAGCCAATTATAAAAGAGCTTCAAATTTAGGGACAAGTTGCATTTAGAACATAAAACCCCAAAGAGTCCCAAATTTGCCCTTTTTTTCTGCCCTAAATAGTTTCTTGAATTGCTACTTGCAAGCCAGGTCTCAAGAAGTCACATAATCCTCCCCTTGGGCCCTCCAAAACCCGTGGTGGCATCTCCACAGGATGCCTGGATGGGCTTAACAGTGTCAAGAGTCCAAATAGCAGCTTCACCAGACTCGGGTGGGGGACACTCAGACCCCAGGCCACCTCTAGTCCCTCTACCCCTGGCCCCAGGTACAGGGCGGAATCTGCAGCACTGTGGCCTTGGGGCCACCACGATGGGTTGGGATGTTGACATATGGGGTGTTCTCTGTGCCCATTTTACAGTCATGATGGGGGTGGATGCCAGGTGGGTGGGTGGGGAGGGAAGAATTGTTTGCAGAAGGGTGAGGGGTGGAAAGTGATGCAAACATCATCTGAGCTTCCTAGGGACTGTCCCTGCCCAACTATTCCCAGCTCTCAGGTTGCAATCAGGCCTTGCTCCTATGGGAGGATGGACACAGCCATCCCATGGATCCTGTCCCACTCAACAGTCAGTGCCTCTTGCACAACCCATGGTACCCACGGGTGGTACAGGGAGAAAGTCAAGCCTTGCAGTGCTGGTGCAGCATCTTCCCCAGCAGTTGGTATTGGGGGGTCCCTGTGTAAGGGGGAGCACCCAGGCAGCCCAACCCCAGCACATGGGGTAGGATACCAGCAACAGCACGGGGACACTGCTCAAGTTCCCTCTGCCACCCCAGGACATGGTGGCAGCTTTGCTGTGCAGATCATGGGCAGCCGAGGAGGGACGGCCCCCTGCATCCTCCCCTATTGAGGAACAGCACGGGTAGGAGCTGAGGCTGCTCTGGCTCATGAAATGCCTCCTTAGGAAACTCAGGCTGTAATTTGAGGAGGGGGCACCAGCTCCCCGCGGCCCTGGTGAATGGAGCCATTATGCGGCCCCTCTTGCTCACAGCACATGTTTTCCTTGTGGACTCGTCTGACCTCATGGGCAAGATGTAAAGGTGCATTTATGGCCTGGGCCCCTCATCAAGGGCAGAGGAGCCAGCTCTCCCAGGCGGGGTCAGCAGTTGTGGGTACTCTCCCCCTTTGCTGGGGCCAGCCTGGCCCGGGGAGCACGGGTAGTACCAAGCCTCAGCTCAGTGGAGAAGCTTGGCTCAGGTGATGCTTTGCAAAGCGACCTGTGGGACACAGAGACCACTGGGAGTGGCAACAAGGCAGTGCCACCTCCTGTGACCCTGCCCGCGGCCAGACGGGCAGGATGTGACCCCGGGACAGCAGGACAGTGCCAGCACTCACTTTCTGAAGCCAAACCCGACGGTCCCGAAGCTGCCAACTCCACCAGCAGCAGCAGCAGCCCGGGGCAGCTCCACCGTGATATCCAGAGCATCCTGCATCCCACCAGTCCAGGCTACGCGGCGTGACTGGTCCCTGGGCGGGCAGGGGGGTGCAAGACCGGCCTCCCACCGTGCAACCCGAACCCTGGAGGTCCTCAGGCCCGGCTCCCCACCGCAGATCCGGCCCCAGGGATGCAGGATTGCCTCCCCACACCTCCCTGTCCCCTGACTCCAACCCCAAAGACACCCCAAACCAGCTCCCCACGGCGGAACCGGCCCCGGGGCTCTCAGGACCGGCTCTCCGCAGCCCCCCGGGCTCAGGACCAGCCCCCGGGCCCCGGCTCGGCTCCCCACCCCTCCNCCGCCGCTCCGGGCCCGCCGCCCTCGGCCGGGACAAGGCGAGCTGCGATCGCTCCGCCGCCTCCCCCGCGCCCCTCTCGGCAGCCGCGGGAGGGGCCAGGAAATGCCGCATTGGTTCCCCTGACGGCGGGCCAGGCTCCGGGGGCTCGGCCGGGTGGGCAGCGCCGCCGGCCGGGGAGGGACCCCCGGGGGAACGGGGGGATGCGGCGTGCTGGGTTCCAGCGCAGCCCGGGGATCCGGCGGCTCCCGGGAGTCCTGCGGGTCCGGTGATCCGGGGTTTGGATGGCCCGAGGTGCGGTGATCGGGGAATCGGCTGTCACGGTGGTTTGGAAGCTCCAGGTCTGCGGGACCCGATGGCCCCGGGGTCCGGCTGTCCTGGGATCCAGCAGCTCCAGCGGTCCGTGGTCCTGGATGTCCAAGAGCCCAGGGTTTTTTGACCGTCCCAGAAGTCTGGCAGTCCCAGGTGCCTGCAGCCCCGGCTTCGGGCTGGATCTGGAAGCCCCAGGTGTCAGCAGCCCTGGGATCTGCCAGAGCCCGGGTTCCAGCAGCTCCAGGTGTCCCACAGACCTGAGTGCCTGAGGCCCTTGTGTCAGTCTGTCCGGGTGGTCTGATAGCCTTCCGAATCCTGAAAGCCCTAGTATCCATCTGGCCTAGGGATGCAGCAATTCCAGGTACCTGACAGCCCCATGATCTGGCTATCCTGGAGGTCTGGTAGCCCCAGGTATGTGACAGCCCCAGGGTCTGACTCTTCTGGGGATCCCTGGGACTCCAGGTCCTTGAAAGTCAGGCAGAGTAAGGGTGCCAGCTGACTGGAGGATCTAGCAGTTCCAGGCTCCTGACAGCCCCAGGATCTGGCTGTCCCAGAGGTCTGGTAGCCCCAGATGTGTTATAGCCTTAGCATCCAGCTGTCCAGCAGGTCCAGCTGTCCCAGTGATCTGGCATCTCCCTGTGTCTGGCAGCCTGGACCAGCCTGTTGGGAGCTATGCAGGGACCTGTGGGAGCCAAGTGGTGCCTGCAGCAGCAATGCCAAGGAAGCAGAATTCTGCACAGGGACAGAAGAGCTTCACAGCAGCCACTGATTAACCCTGGCTATTATTAACCCCACTATAAGGACACAACTGGGAATAGGGGCACCTGCAGCAGTCCCACACATCTGGCCCAATAGGGCAGCTCAGTCAATAAACCTCCTCAGCTGGACAGTGCAGTAGCAGTGAATGGGCCAGGGCTTCCTTGGCCACCACCCTGTGCCAGCTGACTTTTCAGCTTAATGGTCACTGCAAGAGATGCTTCAAGCTTCTCTGAACTCCTGGGACATCTGACAGTGGTATGGGAAAAGCGTGGATACGGACACCCTGGCCACCTCCCTCATGGCAGCACAAATGCAGCTGTCTCCTGTGGAGTGCTGGGTGCTTGCAAAGAAAGAGCTGCAGAAGGTGTATGGACAGTACACCTCCCGTGGAGCTGGCTCTGAGGGCTGCACACCTCTGGAGTTCTGTGGATGTGGAGCCTCCATCCCAGGAGGCATGAGTTGGACAGCATCATTTTCGAAAGGATTAGAGAGTTCTGGGTGGTGTCCTGAGCACTTTCCCAGTCCAGGGATCCCTGCATCGAGCAGAGAGTAAATGCATTTGGTGGGTTCTCACCACCTTTGATGTTTGCAGTACTGATGTGCGGGGAAGGCTTCTCTCCTGCTCAGACAGGTGACTCCCAGTGGAAAAGTCTCTAGTGGTCTTATTAGTGGGAATGTAACCATTGTATAGCACCCTCTCTCCCTGTCCTTCTTCCCCTCGGTAGCATGTTCCATGTGTTTGGCAGCAGCACCAGGAAGCATCATCCCTTGCCCATCTCCCCCTGCCTCCACATCCCTGACCCCTTGCCCCATCCTGATCACAGGAGCAGGTATGTGAAGACCATGGAGGCACAAATTGCTCCCTTAGGATGACTGGCCACAGGCTGAGATCACCATCCCTTTCGGACAGGGAAAGTGGGTTGGGGAGGGTTCAACTCCAAAGTTAGGCATGAATCTGGGCTTGGTGGTGGTATTCCCATGCCTCCTCTGGCAGCTGTGCCCACTTTGAGCTGTAGTGCTGTTCTGGCTCATCCCATACTAGGATTCCCTTCCTATCCTGCTCTCTTCACCCCCTCTCCACTGTGCTGAGCAGCCCTGGTGCTCCACTGTCCCAGCCACGATGGGCCAGAACAGTCTCATGCTGCCTCACCTTCCCATGCTGGTGCTTTGTGTGAGGATGTGTTTGCTTTTGGATAATTTTTGGCTTCCATAAACTTAACTTCTCTTCCTCTTGGCCAGCAGACAGCATATCTTGGCTGCTCTGCTTTCACCAGTCTAACTCACAGCAGGGGTTGGACCATAGCCAGGGAGATAAACTGGTCCCTCAAAAAGTTGCTGCCAAGAGGTGTAAGAGACTGGAGAAGCTGGGGATTCTATGGGGCAGGGGCAGAGGGAGGTTTTACAGTGCTCTGGGCTGGTTGGTGCTGCCAGGGCTCAGGGAATTGCACAGCCCATAGGTACCAGCCACCCATCCCTCCTCTCCCTGTGGTCCTGATGAGGCTGTTGCCCGTGCAGAGCATGGCCCGTGCTTTCCATCACACACTACTTGCAGTTCCTGTTTCAGACCCTGCCAGGTGCCTGTCTCCTATGGAACTGTGTTTTGGAAAATACCAGAGAAAAAAGAAACCCCAGCACTACAGTATTTCTGAACACAAAACTAAGGAAAAAGGTGATGTTTTGTTAATGGTTCAAAAATCCCTGCGGCTGCTTTGGTGGGCAGGACTGCATGGTGGAGCACAGGGCATCAGAGGATACAAGGTACTCATCACCATCCTGATGTGGCCAGGCTGCCGAGGTGGTTGCTGCAAGGATATGGGTTCTTTCTCCTTCCAACCCCCAGCACTGCTGTAGCTATCATCCTTGCAAGCAGGAATGCTGCAACATGTCTCCTGGCATATGCACCACCATTCCATGGCTTCTTTTCCTTCAGGACAAGTAGCGTTCAGCAGCATGAGCTAAAACTGAGCAGCAGAGGGAAAGCCTGGGACATGGGCTGTGTCAGTGCACACAGAAATAAAAGAGGCAGTTGCTGTTTTCTGGCTGAGCATGGGTACAGCTGTGCCAGGGAAGGTTTAGGCTACGTATCAGGAAAAGGTTCTTCCCCCAGAGGGTGCTGGAGCCCCAAGTGGTCACAGCCCCAAGGCTGCCAGAACTCAAGGAGCATTTGGACAACACTCAAAGGACAGGGTGGGATTGTTGGGGTGTCCTGTGCAGGGTCAGAAGTTGGACTGGATGATCTTTGGGGGTGCCTTTCAGCTCAAGATATTCCATGAAAGGTTGCAGGGAACCAGGGATCTGGAGGTTTCAAGGGCATTCAGTGCCTTGGGTGTTCAGGAGGCAGCATCCTGCACCCATACACAGCCCCTGCAATCAGCAGGACACAACACCCCCAAGCCAGGCTATGCAGCCATCCTGTTCTGAAAAGAGGGCTGGGGAGAGGGTTAACTCCAAAAAAGGAGGGTCAAGAGGGGCTGCTCCCACGACACTACACAGAGACCTGGGGGTCTTTGCAGAAAGTCACAATGGATTACTTCTGCATCCAGAATCCAGCAGAGTTCAGGCTCTGGGACACCAGTGTGCTCCATGCCACTGCAGCAGCATCCTGTATCTGCTGGAGAGTCAGCCCAATGCCTGGAGCATCTCCACTCTTCCCTGGAATACGAGGAACCCAGCTATCACCTGTATCACTGCTGTTTTTAAATCCCAGGACCCATGGCCCTGTGCTCCAGCAATACTCCCTGCTCTGCTTCAGTTTTTTTTTTAATGTGGGAGAGTCTCAGCTACAGAAAACACAGGAGGTGAGCAGCTCTGGAAGCTTAAACACCACCTCTTTGGTGTGGGTGGCTCACCAGAAGTAGGGGGACTGACCCACGGAAAAAGGAGACAGTGCCACAGCTCTAGGCAGGGAATCCCAGAGATGCCTGTGGTCCTGCAGAGCCCAGGAATAACTGCCCTTAAGTTGAGGTGTGAAAGCCTGCAGAGTGCACATCCCCCAAAAGCAGGTCTCAGAGAGGCTCTCCCGTAGTGCCACACCCTCCTCTGCGGGTAGGAGGATGTTTCAGGACTTCCAGCTCCTTTAAAGCCCATCACAGGCAGCTCCACAGCTTCTCCAATCCCTGTCCCAGGGAGTCTGGCCTCACTTGGTACAGCCCATCTCTGGCTCCTTTCCCCAGGCCCTGACTCCAGCCAAAGTGTGCAGCTAGAGGGTTGAGAGCAGCATTAACCCTCTCTTTGAGACCACAGCAGTGCGTGGGGACAGGCAGCTGCCCAGTAAATCTGAGGAAGAGACAGGAGCAGGAACAGTTGCGATTTAATAATTTCCATTCTCTGCAAATCCAGTGTACTGCAGAGCCAAGCCGCCATCGAGCTCCTGGTGCTCCCACTGCCCCCGACTGGGGCCAGGGACTGCGGACAGGGCAGGGTGGGCACAAGGATGGGCCCAGCCCACTTTCCTGGCCCCTCCTGTTCCGCTGGACTTGTGCTTGAGGATGGACAACCCGAGGAGGCTTTGGCTCAGTTTATGGGGGTGCACTGGGGGAGAGCCCGCACCTGCCCAGCTCTGGTCAATGCAAAGCCGGTGAGCAGGCAGGGAGTGGCTGTCCTGGGACTAGCAGCAGGGACTGATTCAGCCCCTTCACAGGTGGACGAGACAAAGCCCCAGCAGAGGCTGGAGGGGCTTCTGGCTGAAGCCAGCTTGTCCCCAGGTCACCCAGCCCACCTGGACCTGAGCAGAAGCAGGCAGATAAATCTCTCTGTGGCATCCTGCCAGGGGAGAACTGTGGGACAGTGCTCACCAAGGCACGGGGTGGGGCTGGCAGGACAGCCCCTGCATCACCCCTGGGACAGCTCGAGAGGCCGTGGGATGGCAGAGGGACATCCCTGAGGCAGTGCCAGCTGGGGCGACCCGCAGCAGTGGCCGCCGGGAGATGTGCGTGGTTCAACAGTAACAAGGACACTTTTCCCAAAGGGCAAAGGATGCTGGGGGTAGCTGCGGCAGAAGTGGGGTGGGAATGCTGACAGTGGTTCTGACTAAAGGCACAGGAGCCCCAGGGCTGGATGGCACGGTTGGGGTCAGTGGCTGAAGAGGTTTCCTGTGAGGAGGCGCCTCTTGACCTCTTTCCAGAGCAGATCCCGCTCCCGGTTTGCCCGCTGCATGAAGCCCCTGTTCTCCTGGGCCCTGCGGGACAGGTAGGGCAGCACCTCGTTCACTGGGCCGTAGGGCACATACTTGTACACAGGGAAGCCAGCCTGGCCTGCAGGGAGAGAGACTGGTCAGGGAAGTGCTGAGAAAGCAAAAAGATGGGAAAAAAGGAAAAAGAAAACAAAAAAGAGGGGGGGGGGAAAGGGGAAAAGTGTGAAGAGAAAAGGAAAAAAAGGGGGAAGGTATGTGAAAAGGAAAAGAAAGGGGGCAAGCAAAAGGGAAAAAGGTGGGGCAAGGGAGGTGAGGAGGAAGGAAAAACAGAGGGAAAAGCAGGGAGGAAAAGAAAAGGGGGAGGGTGGTGAAAATGAGGGAGGAAGGAAGAGGGCAGGGGGAGGAAAAAAAGGTCACCCTTCCCTTCCTGCCAGCTCTCCCGTGCTTCTGGGGCTGTGCTGATGGAGCAGGGATGGATGTGCAGGAGATTGCCATTGGGCACGGGGAGGGGGATCCTGGGAGCGGCTGAGCCTGGCAGGGGGAGCTGCCGCGTCTCTCCCGGCTCAGCACCGGGAGCTTGGGAAGGCGCCAGAGGGAGCGGGCCGGGGTCACCAGGAGCCCTGGGAATGTCGGCAGCCGGGGCTGGGCCAGCTCAAGGAGCGTTCAACCAGAAACATCAAGTTAACACATTTTTCCAGCATGACCGGAGGAGGCTGCAGACGGGCGGCCAAACCCTGCTTCCGAGGGAGCTCCAGGACAGAGCAGCGTCTGTGCTGGACAACTGCCCAGTATGCCTCCTGCTGCTCTCCTGGCCTTGGGACTCTGCTATGGACACTGGTGTGGGCAGGGGGATCAGTCCCTGATCTGATACCTGGACCCTTGCGTGTCCTTCTGTCCAGGTCTCTAGGAGTGCTGCTCCGCTGCCTGGGCCAGCAGCAGAGGACAAGGTCATGCAAGAGGCTGGTACCACCGTGGTAGCAGGGAGCGTGCACCTCCTACAGAGCCAAGTGACACCCCCCGACCGAGGGGGTGCAGCAGGGGAGTGCTCTCTGCCAGGAGCAGTCTCTGCCCCACACTGGGGCACCACAATCTCCACTCAGAGTCCAAAGGGGGAATGTCCCTGCCCAGCCACCACAGGAAGCTGATGGAACTCCAGCAGAGAGATGTGATTCTCCACCCACATCCTCATCTACATTTTCCCCAAACCCTATGCAGGGGTTACAGCACTCCTCACAGCAAGCATTATGTTCAGCCAGTCCTGCTCTATGACAGGCCTGGCTCACTTCCTTCCTTCCTCTAGATGCCACAGCAGCTGCTCAGGAAGAACCCAGGGATCCAGATGGAGCAGGACCACCTCTGCCAAGCCGCTCCCACCATGACTCACCCAGGGGGAAGGTGATCTGGTCACACATGCCCAGCAGCTGCCCAAAGCACACCTTTTTCTCTGAGGGATGGATCCCAAGCTCCATCATCCTGCAAACCAAGCCTCAGCATTAGGGGAGAACAGAGATAGCATGGAGCTCACTGTGGCAGTGTGTCCTACCAGAGAACTGGGGATCACGTCCAAATAGGACAGCATAGGACAGACCGTGTCCCAGATGGATGCTGGGATGTAGAACTTGAGGGATTTGTTTTTGCAACAGCTCTTTTGGACCCGAGCTCCAAGCCTCATCTAAAGCCCTGAGCACCAGCCGAGAGCCAGGATCCTCCCAGGTGAGCTCAGGGAGGACCTTACAAGCCACACCACATCTCACCACAGCTCTGATTGACCCCCACTTCCCTTATGCCCCTAGCCCCTGCCTCACCACACTGTCTCCACACCACCCACCGGCGCATGGTGAACTTCACTGTGTCCTCATTGTGAGATGCCACCATCACGCTGGCTTTCCGTCTGTGCTTGATCTCCTCCAGGACATAGTCAAGGCACCTGTAAGGCAGCACAGGCCTCTGGTGAGATTGCTCATGCCTGCACCTACTGGGGCAAGAGAGGAGTGTGGCTGGGGCTGTCTCCTACCTGTGGTACATCTCGTTGGTCTTCTCATAGGTTGGGTTGATGGGATCCTCATAGCCCATCTGAGCCGCCCTCTCCCGCTCCTGTTCCATGTAGGCACCGCGGACCAGCTTGGTGCCGAAGTGCCACCCTTCCCGACGTGACAGCTCCACATCCACTGTCACATTGTCATAAGCCTCCTGCCACAAAGTGGAAGAGAGTGCATAAGGTCATCACACTGCTGCCACACCTTCACTTGAGCAGCTGTGCCATTGCATTACCATGGCTTCAGGGGCTGAAGTCTCCACCCCTCTGTGCCAGCAGGTGCTGGATCTCACCTTCAGGTAGCACTGATAGGTGTTGAAGATTATGGCCTGGTTCTTGTTGAAGCAGCGCTGTGTCTCCACGGTGAGGCGGCTGATGGCTGGCTGGAAGTAGCTCTGCTCTGCATCTACCATCAGCCTCACACCCTTCTCCATGGCTCTCTGGGCAGTGAAAGACACCCATGTTGGTTTCATAGGGATGCCTGCTCCATGTCTCCCACTGTGAGTCCCTCAACCCCAGTGTCCCCTCACTTTGGCAAGGACATCCATGCGCTGCAGCATCCGCTTCATCTGCAGATCCTCCTCCTCGCTGAAGCGTGAGAGCAGAGGCTCAAGCTGCGCAGTCTGAAACAAGCACAGCTTTGTGGCATGCTGTCTGCATCCAGCTCTGCCCACAGGAGACACAAAACCCCTTGGAGCAAGCCCATCCCCAGGGCTACTATCCACCCCAGCCCCCCAGTACCCACCAGCAAACATGGCATGACAGGGTGCCCAACCTGCCAGCCTGGTGGTTGCACATTGTGGTCACAGCGTGGCAAGAATCTGGCAGCACAGATGCCACCAGCACTGCAGCCACCAGCAACCTACTGAGAAGAGCTTGAGACCCATGCTCTGCTTCCCCAAACTCCCTGTGGGACCACTCTGGGGATAGCACAGGGAGGTACCCACCTGCCTGTTGGGGATGAGCAGAGGTTTGGAGATCTTGGTGCGGCTGTCAAACAGGCTGTTCCAGTCCAGCAGGTCCACAGTACTAGGAGCAGAGAGCTATGTCCCTACTGGTGTCTTGCAGGAGTGAGGGTCTCTGCCAGTTGCTGGCCCACCCCAGCAAGCAGGATGCATGACATGTGCCACCCTGTCTTGTCACCTCCACCCAAACCTCCCCTATGCCTGGTTGCTGTGCTGAGCCAGTACTGGCCTTTGGAGACCTCCCGTTGCTGCTGCCCCAGGGACAGGGACAAAGGCCTGCAGTGTTCCCACCCTGCAGCACCCCCAGGTCCCAGGAACCTTACCTGCCCGTGCCCAGGCTCGTGCTCATGAACCACTCCTGGCTCTCTGCCTTGGTCAAAATGCCGAGGTTGGCCAGTGCCTCCTGCCATCAAAAGGAACATCAGGGGCTACAGGAGTCTGCCTGCTTAAGGTGTCACAGCTCAGGGCTGCCCCGGGACCTCTGTGTCCACAGTCACCTCCTACAGCACACGCCCAGCAGCACAGCCTCCCTTGGGCCCCCTCACCTCACCTGCAGCTTGTCCACCTCCAGCTTTATCTCCAGCACTGCCCGCCCAGCCTGGCCCTGCTCTGCTGCCAATTGAAGAAAAAACCTCCGCCACTTCACCAGCACCTCAGAGAACTGCACCTGTGGGGACAGAGCTACAGGTGAGACACCCAAGCTGCAGCCTCCTGTCATGCCACGGCTTTGCAAGGTGATACCCAGCCTGAGGCAGACACTGACCTAGAGTGGGGCACCTTGGCCAAGCTGAGCAGTACAGACCACCCTGCTTTCACTCCCCCCGCCTCATGTTGGGATCTTTAAGCTTCCGAGCTCTTTGTATCTCCCCAGAAATTTAGGCAGAGTCCATAGGGGTACTTAGGCATGCAGGGGATCACTGTTGGTGCCCACTCCTCTCTGCCATTACTAGAGATGCCACTGCAGCAAGCCTGGAACCTGCCCCAGTGGAAGCATCTTCTGTGGCCCTGGCTCTGCCCTACCTCACCCAGTCACAGCCCTGGCACTCACCAGAAACTGAGGTCTGGCCAGTGCTGTCAGCTTGATGGCAGAGAAGCCGTCCTCTGTGCTGCCACCTGGATGAAGCCAGAAGGACAGAGTCAGCACAACAGCAGGGTACTTGAGCAGGAGGAAGGTACCTGAGTTACAGTGGTGGTGGGACTGAGGCACCCCTGCAGTCCCCAACACAGTGGGGCTGCCCAGGACACATAGAGCACTCACTTGAGGCATCGATGCAGCAGAGGAAAGTCTCCATGTGCTGGTCACACTTGGCCTCATCAGTGTAGAAATAGGTGTGGGCACCAGTGACCCCACCGTGATGATCCCCAAATCCCTGATGGGCTCGGTATTGCTTCTCCCTTTGTTCTGCTCCTGGGGTGGAAGAGGATGGAGATGGTCCATGCAGCCCCACCAAGTTTCCACAGTTTCCCCAGGAGCTTCTCCCATGGATGCAGGGGAGAGGGGCTCTGGCTTGGACCTTGGAAGAGCCTCCAGGGCTGACACATGCCCTACCTGCTCTGTGCCTGAGCAGAGGCTGAGTCTTTGAAGAGGAGCTGGATTGGGCCAGGAACCACATTGTTCCTCATCCAGCTCATTTTTTGAGGCTGTGGGAGCTGGGTCCTTCTCCCACAACACAAGGCCCACAGTGCTCAGATCAGCTGGACCTTCCTGTCACTCACCTCCCATCTCCTTCTCGGCTGCAGAGGTGCGGGAGCTAAGAAGAGAAACAGGAAGATAAGGGCCAGGTCAACAACCCCCTGCAACCCCACACTGATGGCCAAGGCAGCTCTGAGGCTCCTGTGCTGCCATCCTGGTGCTGGATTCTTCTCTTCCCTTGCCATCCCATCACTGATGGGATCCAGCTGGCAGGTCAGATGCCCCAAACCCACTTGTGGAACGGAACAGAGTTTTACCATCCATCAAGGAAAGACCTGAAGGCCCTGAGGCAGCACAGTGAGGGTGTTCTGTCTCAGGATCCAGAGCTGCTCTCCAACAGCCCACCCAATGGCAAGGACAAGGTCAGCCCTGGTGGGTCTGGGACGCTCCATCTCCAACCAGCTCATGGTCCTTGCTGTGGTGACACCAAACCTCAACCCAACGCCTTCCCACCTTGACGGCACCAGCAGCTGGACCATGAAGTGCAATACTCCTCCATATCCAGAGCACATCGAGCTGGGGATGTCCTGCTGCCCCACACTCCTCTATGCCTTGCCATCAGCGAACAACTCGCAAACAATATTTCAGCTTCAACTCCAGCTGACCTCAGATGTAATTTTAATCCCAAGCTCTCTGCCACAGAGATAACAGGGCTCTGGCAGCCCAGGGGATGCTGGCCAAGTCATTAGATGCTCCCTGAGCTTGAGCAGCTAAGCCTTCTTGCTGACACCTTGAACCCAGCCACAGTCCTCAGGTCTCACCCAGGAATAGGGCCAACCCCTGGAGAGCAGCCCTGAGTGACAGTAGAGACATCTCCTCCAGGCGGTCTCTGCCTTAGCATCATTGTCCCAAAACTGGCCATGCCCAGTGAGGGGAAAGTACACTGTGAGCAAAACAGCAGTCACCCATCCGGAGCCAGCAGGCTCTGACAAGAGTGGAGTGGCATGTGGCATGGTCCCAGTACATGTTCTCCCTCATAGAAATCCTGTGACAGGGATTAGGAGCTGCTCCAAGCATAAACAAGCAGAAACAAGCCATTCCCTTTGGCTCTCCAGAGCCAGGAACAACTCCACATTGCATAAAGTGCCACAAAGCCCGAGGACAGTTGGGGCAGAAGCAGCTGGAGTTCACAGAGAGCAGAAGGCACCACATTTAGCAGGTTCTGCTCCCTGATTTTGCTCCCCTGAGGACAGGAAAAGCAGCTTTCTGGCCCCAAATACAGAGGGTGGAGGAAAGGAAAGAGGAGAGATCATACATGCAGGGATGGGATGTGCCAGCAAAGCCTTCAGCAGGTGGAAGGTCTCCTTGGAGCAGGTAGTGTTGTGCAGGGGATGGCTTCAGCTGGACACTGAGGACATGAGGACACACAGACATGAGTTCTGTGGGCAAGTTCCAGCCACAGCTGAGGACAGCTCTGAGCCCAAGGCGCACCTTGGACCCAACATCCGAGGTGCTGGGGACAAGTGGCCTGGAGTAAAACATTCCCCAGCAGAGGCACACAGCTCAATCAGCAAACAGCACCCTTGGAGTGTTTTGTGTTTATGAAGACAAACACACCCTTCCCAGCAGCATTCCTGCTGCATGACTGCACCAGCCCTTCCTTCATCCCTTAGGGGGGCATTCAAAGCAGTGCCAAGGTGCTTACTCTGTTCTTCTGCAATAACCAAAATAATGGAAGCTTATTCCAGCTGAAGAAATAACTTCATCCTGGATATCAGCAGCTCACTTTGCAATATTAATCTTGGCCAGCAAAGCCATTCCCTCACCCACCAAGTGCCACTGAATCTGGCTTGTACCTGGTCATCCATTCTGCAAACTGACAGCAAGTCTCCCAGAGAAGGACCCGTTGCCAGGCACTGCCCAAACACTCCTGGCAAGCTGTATCCAGAATGAAGAAACCTCAAGGTTGAGCTGGGAGTTCACACTTGCCTAAAGCAGGTTATGAGGACTTGACACAGCCTGATGGATGGGTGGGAAGGGTAATCCAGCTGATGCAGTTTGTAGGGGCTTTCAGGAAGTTTTGGATAAGGCTAAATAAACCATCTCAGGAACAGCACAAAGGTCCCGCTGTCAGAAAAAAGACCTTTGGCCCTGGAGGTTAACTGGAGGGTGCCAGTAGGACAGTGTGTTTGCTCTGCTTATCAGCAAATGGGTCTGGCAAAGGGGATGCAGGACCAGGGAGAAGTTGTCCCTGAATGACCACATCCAAGGAAAAAACTCATGGTTACATGACGTCCAGATCAGAGCTATGTGTGGTCCTTAAAATCCTGCAGGGAAGAATAAAGCAAAGCTCTTGGCAGACTAGTCCTTCAACCTCCTCCATGCATGAGTTGCCAGCACACACGAGCCCAGGACCACCTAAGAGAACTTCAAGCTAAACAGAAGCCATCCCATGATCCCAGGGACACACTGACAGAGCCTCAGGAAGGGTTGGCAGCAGCTCTGGGAGCAGGAGGAGAAAGGGGAGATAGTAGCTCTGGGTGCAGGATTGGTCAGGCTGGATGCTGATCCCACACTAGGGCAGGTATCAGGTGTCCACACAAGGAATCTCTAGAGGAACTCAAGTCCACGTACAGTATGGCAGAGCCCAAACTGCATCTGACAATGCTCAGGACAGGATTGTCCCTCCCTGTGTTAGCACAACTCCAACCCATTTCCTTGGGATGCCTGCTGGCCAGCAATGGCCCCAAGGCTGCCAGGGGACCACAATCACCTCTACTGTGGAGGTACCAGAAGCCCCTGCCCAGCTGCAGTGCTGCCTCTCCACCCCCATCCAGGCTGCCACCCCCCTAAAGCCCCCAGCCCTGGGAGCAGAGCCGCATCCAGGTTCTGTTGCCTGCAGCACACTTATTTTCTAGCTGTGTCACCATGACCTGGCAACAGCCTTCAGCACATTGCTGAAGCCTCCTGAGACAAGTTGGCAAAGCCCTGGATGCCAGCCTGGGGAAGGCAGGCAGGAACCTGTGGCAGGCAGGATAAGCCAGTTTCTGCCCATGTTGCACTGCTGTTTCCAGATGGAAAGCCTGTGGAAACAGTGGCCACAGCCCATAGATGGAGTGGAAAGGGTATTTCCCTGCCATTATATCCAGCTTGCTCCAGAAGAGCAACAGGAGATGGCACCCGGAGGCCAAAACACTCACTGGCTGCTTCCTGGGTGGCAGCAGGGCCCAACCCCAAAGCATTCACTGAAGGGAAGGAAACAGCTCCAGAGTCCAGCAGCCATAAGCTCAGGGCTCCTGACCCCTCTCAACCACACGTAGCCCAACTCAGTACCAACTCTGGCAGGAGCACTGAGAATCTGGCATTCTGCCACAAAGAGAGCCAAGGAGGACTGAGTAATGGTTGGCAAGGGGCAAGGTCCAACACAATTCTTCTAATGCCACCCTGGGCTCTGTTCCCACTCTGTGATATCCCTGGGTAATCTCCAGGATGCCATTCATAGAATCACAGAACATTCTGAGTTGGAAGGGACCCACAAGTATCAATGAGTTCAACTCCTGGCCCTGCACAGGACACCCCAAAGAATCCCACCATGTGCCTGATTGTCCAAATGCCCCTTGAGCTCTGTCAGGCTTCAGTCAGTGACCACTGCCCCAGAGGGGACTCTGTTCCTGTGCCCAACCGCACTCTGGGGGAAGAACTTTTCCCCAGTATCCAGACAAATCCCACCGAGGCTGGGGCAGGGATACATTGGTGGTGCAGAGAATGGGCTTTCCCAAACTTTTGAATGCAAGTGGCCCATACAGCATAGGCAGAACTCATCTAGCAAGGAGTACCACACATGCAACCCTGGGGGAGGGACCAGCACAGCCAAGCCAGCTCACAAACCACTGGCACCTACCAGCAGGCAGGACACAGGTGCAGGCAGAGTCTGCCCGTGAAAGTCTTCTGTGGTCAACCCTTGTCACAGGCAGACACGGAGGGCAGCAGTGCCAGCCTAGCAGCACTGGCGTTGCCAGCTCAGGCCCACAGGGATGCTGAACACTGTGCCTGGACCATGGCTGTGTGTTCAGGGAAAAAATACCACTGCTACACCCCCTCAAAACAGCCACCCCTCACCCCCTTGCTGGGTTATAGTGGGGGGTTTTGAAGTTCTTATGTAAAAATATGAAGTTTGCAGACCAATTTGGAATGGTGTAGCCCTGCCTCCTCCCATGCCAGTGCTGTCCTCACACGCTGCCTGCTCCCAGGGGATGTCTGGCAGCAGCAGCAAGGGGCAGTGGCACCCACCATAGCACATGAGAGTCCCCGATAAGCAGCGCCCGGGTGTGGAGCAGAGATAAGGCTCCCAGTGGCAGCACCCGCATCACCACCCTGACTCACACCCCACTTACAGACCACCCCAAAAAGCCATTTCCACCGTGTTTTTAACACCACATAACAAGCACATGACAAGCATGTGACAGCTGGACACTGTCCCCTGACAGGGACCTGTGCAGCCTTGCCCAGGGGACGGTGCATCCCAAGCCTGTGACCTCTGGTAGGGCCATCCTTCCCGTGGGTGGGAAGGCACCTCCCACCCCCGTGACCGTGGGGTGCCGGCCAGCGGCACATCGATCCGGAGTGCAGAGCTGCCCGGAACTGGAGCCCGAATAATGGAAAGTTACCGGCAGCTTTGGGCTGGTGCCCGCTGTTGGCAGAGGGCAGGAGGCAGGGAAAGCTGCCCAGGACGGGGAGGCAGCGCGAGAAGGGGGCACCACCCTAGTTTGAGGTGGTTGGAAGTGGTGGGGGAGTGGAAATCAAGTAATTGTTAAGGTTGGAAAAGAGGTCCGGGATCATAGAGTCCAAGAAAATGTGGGGTGACACACGCCAGTGTTTGTATGGTGGGGGATGAAGGGGGCAGGAATGGGTGGCAGCATCCCAGTGTAGGGGAGAAGGGAGACCACAGGGGTGGCAGCAATGCAGGGTGTGCATTGGGGTGAGGGGACATGGCACCCCACTGGGGCTAAGGAAAAGGGGGACATAGCTGGCAGCACCCCAGGGGAAAATGGACTGGGGGATCCAGCACCCCAGAGGCAATAGGGGAGAGAGGTGGGAACCACCTCGGGGTGTGCTAGAGGG
>WBMV01002663.1:440276-466945 GCA_013396655.1 Campylorhamphus procurvoides | reverse complement strand
CCGGGACCGCCCCCGGGGCCGCCCCGACCCGCCCTTGCCCCGGCACTGCCGAGCCAGCGGGGCCGCGTCCGCGGCTGGGTCTGGGACCGGCACCAGGACCGGCGTTGGAACGGGGACTTGGAGAGTCACCAGGACTGAGACCGGGACAGGAACCGGGAACAGCACGGGCACTGAGACTAGACATGGGACCGGCACCGAGAGCGGCCCTGGGACCGAGACCGGGACCGACACTGGATTAGGAACCGGGCCCGGAAGAGGAACCGGAGCGGGCACCGTCACCGGGACCGGCACCGGGTCCAGGACCAGGACTGGAGCCGCCCTGCCCCGTGCACCCCTCTCCCGCAGCCCCCGGCCTTTCCCATTCCCATCCGCTTGTGCCAGCCCGTCCCGGGGGTGCATCCTTCCCCGGCAGGGCCTGGAGGGGCAGGTGCGGCTCGATGGGAGCCCTGGGCGGGGGCTGTAAGGGAACCTTCTTCCTTGGAGCGGTGCTGGGAATGGGGCAATGAGAGACCCGTGCCCTTGGAGGAGCCCTCGGAAGTGATGAAAGTCCTGAGGGAGCCCTGGAGGCGACCTGGGGAAGCACCAGGAACAGGCCTGCCAGGGACAAGGGGCTCCTGATCGCTCAGGGCAGCCCCAGGGATGGCTAAAGAATGCCCCAAAGGGTCCCTGTCCCCTCGTAGCCATCCCTGGGGCAGGCTGTGCCATGGCCAGCCCACGGAACTGGGGAGCCCTTGGTGGGGGCAAACCTGTCATGGAAGAGATATTTCAAGCCCCTGTGCTTGCTCCTCCTGGTCTGTGCATGAACAATTTGGGTTTTTCAGCTGTATCCGCACTGATTTTGGGATTCGTGGGTGCGGGGGTGCTTGGGGTGCTTGAGGCAGGATAATGGCTCGCTCAGCGTGTGCTGGGGCTGTTTGGTTTTGTCTGCTCCGTGGAGCCGCAGAGAGGGCTGGCAGGGCCTTGGGATCGTTCCAGGCAGGGCTGAGTGCCTGTTCTTCTGACAGGTGTTTGCCTGAGATGTTCCTCCCCGACACATCCATTGATGAGCTCCAGACATCGCCCAACACCTGCGGGACACCCTGCAGCCAGAAACCACCCCGGTTTGGCTTGGAAGAGCAGAGAGCCAACACCTTCCTTCCTTTTTGCAGGGTTACTTCACAGCGGCAACATAGTTGCATTCCTTCTCCGTGCCCTCGTCCCGTGACCATGTCCTCGCTATGTGACCGTATTCCTTCTCTCTGCCCATATCTCCAGTCCCTGTTTCCAGGGGCTCCCAGGACATCACTCCGGGCTGATACAGAGCTGCCCAAACCCAGCTCCTCACTGACATCTCGTGCCGGGAACGCTCAGCGCAGGCAGGAGCTCGGAAAATTAGCTCACCCAATTGTTTTTCCTCCCCTCCTCCACTTCCTTCAGAATATTCTGTGTGCTGTGTTAACTCTTTCATGCATTTAGAGCAAATTAATTCACGCGAAGTTCCTCACTGTAACGAGGCCGCACACGTGCAGTCTTGGACTGCAGTTCAAACTTTGTTCCTCAACCAGGTGCCGCAGAGAAAATTCCCTTCAAAGGTTCTAATGGCACCAGTCATTCCTGGAAAATACTTGCCTGGTCTTAGCAGGGAAAACTTTTGAGTGCTGCCTGCTGTTCCAGCAGAGCTGCAAGACCCACATATTCTGGCTGAGACTGGGGGTTTGTGGTGCAAAACCAGGTGTGAGTTTCTGAAGAAACTTTAGTCTCAGATCCGAATGCAGAGATGAAATGTAAAAAAGTCACTTTTTGGTGGAAGTGAAATATATTTGGGTTTCTCCCAGGATTCTGGTACCCAAAGCAGAGAAAGTCCCTGAGCTAGCAGCCCTGTTGATGGTAGAGGGAGGGACCAACAAGGGAAGCTCCAGACTGCTGTGGGGGTTGTGCCAAGCCCCCATGGGTCACTACACTGTGGCCTTGTGGAGCACAGACCCCCAGCTCCTGATCCCCCTCAGCTTTGACTTTATGCCCTCAGGCCACTGTCTCCACCCCCACCATGCCCAGGCAGATGCCAGGCACAGAGGGGATGGTGAATGCTCACAGTCTGCTCCAGCTATCAAGGTGCCTGCAGCTGGTGTGAGAAGTCCAGTCCAGCCCATGGCTGGAACACACAACGTGAGCACAATCACATGGGGAACATGCCCCAGGCTGGATAACATGCATCTGAGTCCTTCCATGGACACTGTGGGCTGCATCAGTGATGGCAATAAATCCAGGGGAGGTGGTTATGAATGGCTTGAGAAGCCATAAGATGTGAAGAAATATATTTGAAAATGAGACAAATAGATGAGAAGGTCAGTTGGCACAGGAGGAGGTGGCAGTTCAGAAGAGGAGGCCATGCTATGCATATTTCATGGGTTGGCACTGGGCAGAGGCTTTTTTGACATCATAAAAATAAGAGATGGCAAGGAGTAATGGCAGCTGCTCACAGTATCTGGGAGGGAAAGTTGTGGGATAATCATTCCTCCTGCTTTTCGGCAGCAGCAGGCATGGTCCCAGGACCTGAAGGCTGCTGGCTGTGCCATTTACCTTCACTATCCTCTTTCTCTAGCCCAGTGCTGAGGTAGGGGCAATCCTGCATCATCTTCAGGACTGGGGCTCTGTCCTTGCTGTCCCATAGCTCTGACAGCCCTCCAGTTCTGCCTCCTCCAGCAATCCATGTTGCACTGGGCACCCCGTGCTCCCAGCAGCTCTCCTCTGAGGTTTCCCTGGAGACTGCTGATTCAGATCCTTTTCCAGGGTATTCCTCACACTGATCATACACCTAACTTGTGCGCAGCACCAGCACTACCAAATTGTTTTCACTCCAGGACAGGCTGGGAGAGGCATCTATACCCTGCCAGTGTGGGGAGTGGGATGTATCCTCAGCTGGCATCTGGCTCTGCCATATGTGCCCCTTGTAGCAGGAGGCAGGATAGCAGGAGCTGGATGTGTCTGTGTCTGACATGGACCCACTGGCAAAACCCAAGAGAAGGCAGACATGAGGATGGTGCTTCCCAAACTGCAGCTGTGTGTGGCTCCTCATCTCTTTGAGGGTTATTTTTCTTCACAAGATGCTTCATCTGCCACTGTGTAACTCTTCAGGGAGAACCCCAGATTCACTAATGCCCACTCTGAGGGGATAAACCCCTGTAGAGTGCACAGGAGCTCCCAGGCCTAGGACAGGGTGTGTTTGGATGATGAGTTGGCTCTCTCTAACTCCACTCTGTCACCCTTCCTGTCCCCATCCTGGGGGTGGCTCTGGCACATGCTGCAGTACAAGCCATGCTAGGTACTGCTCTGGCAGTGTGATGGATAAGACAGCCTGCCTTCCACAGCCGGGAGGCAACTACATCCTCACCCTGTCACCTGGTGCTGCAGAGGCCCCCAGAGGCTCAGCTGCTGCAGTAGGGCTTGGGGTGATCCTCATCCCGGCGTGGCACAGGAGGGTGAGGCTGCAACACCCTGTGTCCTGCCTCCCTGGGATCAGAGCAGGGAGTTTTGAGGACTTACTGGTCACCTGCGAAGTCACGGGATGGGAACTCCAGCTTCTGGTGGGTTTGGGACGCCAGGGAGAACAGCTTAGAGCTGCCACAGACCCTGCAGGGAAAAGGCATGCTGGGTGGTTCCTCATGCAGCTGATCTCCCAAGCTTGCTCTCCCAGCATGATCAGGATTTTTAAACATGGGCTGGGTTCTTATCCCTGACACTTTCCACTTGCATCCCAATGATTTTTGGCGAGTCACTTGCAGCCTAAGAAATAAAACTCCTCTTGATTCTACCTGTGAGTTCCTGGGGTCTGGTGCACCTCAGCAGCCATGAGAAAATTCACTCAGGTGAATTTCTCTATCTATAAAGGACAATGCTATTAAAAAAATAGGGAAGTTGTCCCTGAAAGGGAATCTAGGAAATATCCAAGGCAGGGAAAGGCACATCAGACTTCCCACATCAGCTATTTTTTTTTTTTTGTAGAGGGTCCTTCTGTTTTTCCATCTGCTGGTAGAAGTGAGTCATATGAGATGTCCACAAGTATGCATGCCTTGGGGAAAAAAGGTCAGCGAAGACTTGAAGCAATTTTGCTGCTCTTACAGCTGAAAAAGGATCATGCTGGAAGGATTCTGTGTAAGTGCAGCCTGGAGAATGGACATAAAAAGCCTTTTTTTCAGGCTGACTCCCTTGGCCGGGTGAGTTGTTTACAGAGCCCGGATGTCAGAGCACCTGGAAAGGAGCCAGGTCTATTTTAGCCCTTTGTAAATGATTTAAGCACCTCGTGCTAGGGGAACATTCTGGGGAAAGCAGTGGGAAAGGAGCTGCTTGGCTCTACTTCCCAGGCAGAGCAAGGGTGTGGGAAGGGGTGGTCATGGCAAGGACAGCAGGAGCATGGGGTAGGGGGATGGCTGTGCCCCTCCTGCTCCATTGAAGAGATGCTGCTGAGACTTGAACCAGGGAGTCCCCCACAGTCAGCTGCCTCAAAATACAGCTGGCCAGAAGCATCCCCCCAGACTTTTAGCTTCCTCCTAGGTGATATCACTAAGAGGCCCCCCCTACTCCTTTTTGCAGCCCTTGCCTGCAAGGAGCACCACTGGGAAGGCCATTGGAACTGAAGATCACAGGTGCCATGTGGGACCCCAGTGAGCTCGGGGCATGGGGCAGGGCTCCCTGCAGCAACTGGGGGGCAGCCAGACATCATGGATCAACTCCAAACCCTTCTACCCCTGAGGACCTGACTGCTCCTTATTGATTAATGTGGTGGCTCATTTCTCTAAAAATAGGCTCTTAATTACTGAACCTTGGGAAGCAGAGATGTCTCACAGCAAAATCTGATTGATTCCAAGGGCTGCTGCAGCCTCAGCAGAGCCCCTTTTGTTGCAGAGCCTGGATGGCCAATGGCAAAGAACAGCTCCTGGCTGGAAGAGAGTTTCAGGTTGGTTCAGGTCTATTCTCAGCTCACAGGAGTCAATTGATACTTGTCTTTTTCCAAGTATCACTTAGTTTTTCTTCTTAACTTTATTTAATTGAGAGCAGGTAGCACTGAGTGGCACTTGGACTTCTCTTCCAGTGGAACAAAGGGCAGGAAAAATGCTCCTTTTTCCCTTGTGCTCCTGAGATGTCTATAGGGAAGGAGAAAAACTATTCTGTTTTTTTAAAAAATTATTATTTTTTAAAATTTCTTTATTTCTGTGTTGTTTTCCTGCCTGCTTCTGTTACAGACAAATACTTTGTGGAAAGCTTCATGCTTTTCCCTTATTCTCCTGTCCCAGGGAAGCACTGAGCTGTGCTCCCAAAGGGAGAGCTCCCAGGGAAAGGGACTGATGACCAAAGTGCAAGGTCCCCAAAAGGCTGAAAAGAGAAAGAAAATTAAAAGATAGAATTGAAAATAGATTTACTTTTTTGAGGTTGTTTCATCTCTCCAAGCTTAGGTTCCTGTGTCAGGAGCAAGTGTCTTGCCAGGTCCTGGAGATGGAGAGGGAGTACTTTAGGGGGACCCTGTGGTCCCCCATCGTCCCACCAGCAACGTGACCTCTGTGACAGCTAAGAACAGCCTGACAAGGGGGAGACAGGGACCTTCTGGGACAAATTAAGGAGAAAAAGGGAAGAGGGACTGAAGCTGTTGACTGCCAGCACTGACTGTGCCTTCCTCCCTGGCCATTGTACAAGCCATCTGTCATCTGACAGATCAGCTGGACACCACTCTCCATCTCCATCTGCTCCCATCCAGGCTCCATATCTGCCCCGTCCCCTATCCTTCTCCACCTCCACTGCAGGCTCTGCCCTGTGATCCCAGCCAGCCCTTGCCACAGAGCTGGGAGGAGTCACAGGGCCAGCAAATGGTCAGAGATCCCTGAACTCCCTGTTCAAACCCACATATCCTTACTCACTGCACAGGCTGCAGATCTTCGCTGACCTACTCATATTTTTTTCACCCTTTATACCTTATGTTTTCAAGGCTGAATCCCATCTTTCACTCTGGTGGTTGTGTTGCTTCATTTTGCACATTCAGAGTTTCTTTTGGTTGATGTTTTATATGTAATTTTTTAATGCTTTGCCTGAGGAAGTATCAAAGGGGGCATCCATCCCTGGGAGGGATTCAAGCCATGACTGGATCTAATGCTCCTCTGGGGGGGATGCTCACCTGGAGATGCTGGAGGCCCCCACAGCTCTGCCATCACTGAGCTACATTCCTGCTGTCCCACAGCCACAGGATGGGGGAAAGCCCAGGACAGAGCCTACCCCAGAGCTCTGGAGAGTACTCCACAGGGGATGACCAAGGGACACTGGGCCTGGGACAGCAGTGCTGGCAGCTGCCACCAAAACTTGCACTCTAACTGTATGAGAACTCAAATAATTTTTCAATGTCACCAGCCAAATTTCCACAGATTTTCCTGGGGACAGGAGATGGCAACACTCCAAGTCCCTGTTCCACAAGCTGGCAATGTGACAGCTTTCCACTGGAGTGGCTGATTTTTTTTTTCTTAATGCAGGCCAAAGTAGTTGTCTCTCATTAGAGCTGCTGATACAGTAGGAAAAAGTGAGCCTGCTCTCCAAAAGCTCATCTGCTGCTCTGGCTAAAGGCAGCGTGCCCCCAGCAGAGCTTGGGGTGTTTGGCTACCCCAGCTCCAGTGCTCCCCGTCCCTCTGGCTGCAATGCCTTGCACTGCAACTTGGAAAGAAAAAGACTCCAGAATGGAAAATTTCCAGCCTAAAGGGTAAAGCTGGCCAGAACACAGGTGGGACTTGGCAGACAGTCCCAGCAAAGGTTGTTCCTCGTGCTGACATTTTTGCTTCTGTGCTTTTGAGAGCCACTCTCAGCTCGGCTCTGTCAGTGTAAGAGGTGATGTTAACACCACCACATATGACTTTCTCTGGGCTTTCCTAAGTTTTTTCTTGTCTCTGGAGCTGTGAATATTCCAGAAGCAGAGACTGTAGTGGCTTTGCATCCTGTGGGAATGGTTGTCCCATCACCACATCCCACTCCCAGAGGTGGCCCAGGGACTTTGTTCCTCTGATTGCTTGTTCATAGCAGATGCTGCACACCCATAGTTACACCAGAACAGCCCAGATAAACCACTTGATGGAAATGAGGAGCTGGGATCTTATTGCAAGTTATTCCAGTAACTGCTGGTTACTGGAAACTAAAAGCAAACAGCTGCTCCGTGTCTGTGCATTGCTGGCTGGCTCTGGGATGCACGTGAGGTTGCTTTTAACAAGGGACATTCTGGAGACTGGTGTGACTCTGGTGGCTCCATCTCCCTCCCGTGAATTCTTGCACTCAGGTCTTGCCAGGAGAATGCCAGCCCATCCCTGCAAGGCTTGAGGAGTTCTGCAGAAGAACCTTCATGGGCCGTGCTGTGTCCTGAGCTCCTCTGCAGCAGGAGGGACTTTCACAGCACTCCATGGAGACCCCATGAGTCATTCTTCTAGGGAGTTCCCAAATGCTGAGGCCAAAGGTCGACCAAATTCATGCATGGAGAAACAGCTGCACAAAGAGATTGGATCTGAGTAATTTTAAAGGTTTAAACCTTTTTTGTGTTACTAAAAAGATCTCTTTATATGTACATGTATATTTTTGTCTTTGTTTTTAAGAGAAAGGCAACTAACTCAAGGTGAAAAAGGCAGGTGGAAAATGAGTGATGAACCTGCTCTGATGTAAGTTTGGAGAAGTCATCACCAAACTTGATGTGGGATTGCTCTTCTCTCCTTCCCTCCAGGGAGCACTGTGGCACCTCCTTTCCCCTGGATTTTGGAGAGAACAGATTTCTGTTTCTCACTCAGAAACAGAAATAAAGCTCCAACAACCTGCCTGTGCAGGTCTCTTGTCCCTACTTTGCTGAATGTGTTTCTCCACTAAGAGGATGAGCAGAGGCTGAGGACACACCAGGACCTGTGTATTGTCAGAAAGAAGCTGCTCATCCTTTGGGAGGTGAATATCCCTGTGCTGTGGAGCAGAGATGGTCAAAGCACCATGATGCACATGATCCTTAGTAGATGCTCCTGCCTCACCTTGGATTACATCACCCATGTGAGACAGCAATGCAGCTTGGACAGTGTTTTGGGGGAGCACATGGTGGTTGCAGCGGTTCCTGGCTGTCCAATACTAAGGGAGCAGGTGGGAAGCAGATGGGAAGGTGTGCTGGGGCTGGGTGTGGGTTGGTGTGTGCTGGTGGACCTGTTGGAAGGAGTCCAGAGGTGGCCATGAAGATGCTCGGAGGCCTGGAGCCCCTCTGCCATGGACACAGGCTGGGAGAGCTGGTGGAGCTCACCTGGAGAAGAGAAGGCTCCAGGGACACCTGAGAGCCCCTTGCAGGGCCTAAAGGGGCTCCAGGAGAGCTGGAGAGGGACTGGGGACAAGGGATGGAGGGACAGGACACAGGGAATGGCTTCCCACAACCAGAGGGCAGGGTGAGATGGGATATTGGGAAGGAATTGCTGGCTGTCAGGGTGGGCAGGCCGTGGCACAGGGTGCCCAGAGAAGCTTTGGCTGCTCCAGCCCTGGAAGTGTCCAAGGCCAGGGTGGACAGGGCTTGGAGCAACCTGAGTTAGTGGAAGGTGTCCCTGCCCAGGCAGGGGGCGGCCTAGATGGCCTTTAAGTGTCCCTTCCACCCCAAGCCATTCCCTAATGCTGTGCCGGGAGGGGCAGGAGGCGCAGAGGGGACGGCGGAGGCGCGTCTGGACCACTCGGTGTCGCTGCGGGCCGGGCGAGTTCGCACCGCGATCCCCGCGGGGGCTCCTCCTGCTTTCTCCGCCCCTTCCTTCATCCCTAGTGCGGGGTCTGAACCGCTCTCAAGCGGCTGCTCCCATGAATTTATTCCGCCGCAGCCGCTCAGGCTGCTCCAGCCTCTGCCCTGGCCTCCCTCGACCCCCCCCTCGGCACAGGAGCGGCGACCCTTCCGTCCGCTCGAAAACTCGAGTTATCCGTGCTCCAGCTGTTCTCTGCCCAAGGTGCCCTGGTGTCCGTGCTCCAGCTGTTCTCAGCCGGGCTCCGCGGGCAGCTCGGTGCACGGGGGACAGGCGTGTCCAGCTCGCCCGTGGTGTGGGTGGAATTTGCAGTCAGGGTCTTGCCAGGGTCCGCAAGGAGCCCTCGGGCAGGTGTCCCAGGTGAGCGGCACTGAGGTACCAGGCTGCCCTTGGGTGTCTGTGCCTGTTCCTCGCTTGCTCAGCCCCCACTGGCGCTCCTGCAGGGTGCTGGCAGGGGGCAGGCGGGTTGGGGACACCCCGGTCGGCCTCTGTTCACATGCCATGGGACAAGGCAGCTCTTCGAGCAAGCCTTCCTCCCGTGTGTTTTTCCATCCAGGTCCAGCAGTGCCATTGCATGCGTGGGATGAAGGTGTGGGGTGTTGGAACCCATGCAGCGCTGAGCACAGAGTGTGCATCTGGGTATCCATGGCAGTGCGCATGCGAGGCGTGTTCAGGCAGGACACGGGTGTTTATTGGGGTACATGCGTGTCCAGAGAGTGGGAGGAGAAAGGGGAGTGTGCATGGAGCAGTGCCCAGCAAGACCAAGGTGGGTTTATCAGCCCTCTCCCAGCTGTGGCCCAGGGCTGGCTGGCTGATGCAGGGCTCCCCGAAAAGGGTCCTGGCCAGTCTGTCCTCCATGTGCCTCATCCCAGCCTAAGTGGCAATGGCATTTTATTGCTGCTCCCAGGAGCTCCTGGGCGAAGCTTCCAGCCCATCCATCATACATTGACTTGACATTTATAAGAAATGCGAAGTAACAAATTCCCCCTGGGACATGCCTGGGTGTTGGTGTCAAGGACAAAGGCTCAGCAAAACACCCACAGCCCATGCCTGTTCTTCCTCCCTCCTAGTTCCCCCAGCACTACCCTTGTGCTGGTCCAGACGGAGGGGACTGCCCTTTCCCACGCTCCAGAGTTCCCTTGGCCACACTGCCATGTGCCAGTCTGCCAGTCTGGGCAGAAGTGGGTACTGTCATGGTTGTGAGTGTTTGTCCAGGACAGGCGCAGGTCCCAGAGCCTGGCTCTCTGATGCAAGAATTATTGGAGAACCAGTGGTGGCATCTGGAGTGCTGCACCCACCTGCAGGCTCCTCAGTACCAGAGAGATGTTGTCTTACTGGGCTGAGTCCAAGTAAGAGCGGGGAAGATGATTAAATTGCTGGAGCTCATCATAAGAGAAGCAGTGCTCTCCATCTTTGGAGATATCCAAAATCCTGTGTGACATGTCCCAGAGAATCCAGATTTAGGTGACCCTGCCTGAGCAGGGGATTGCACTGGACCATCTCCAGAGGTTCTCCAACCTCAGAAGTGCTGAGAGTCTGTAATGAGAGTGCTGAGCTCTGGAAAGATGGGGCAAATGTCCATGACCAGAAAAAGAGAAATAAGCATCCAGTTTTGTTTTGTTTTGGAAGCATTTCTAATTGCAGAGGATGGACAGCAATGAAGGGACAAACTGGGTGGTGGTGGGAGATAGAAGAGAACCAAAGTCCTAGACCGCCTTTACCCATCCAGCATCACCAGAGGACACCAAAGGGAAATGTGGCATGTTCCCACAGAAAACAGCAGTTCAGGTGCAGTGCCATATTCTCTAGCCAAAACTGAATCATGGTAACAAAAAAAAAAAGATGATAAGCAATACACAGTTTGTCCATAATTGGGCTTTTTTTTTTTTATAAAAGGTGCTGGTATTCTGATAAAACCTGGTTTAATCATGACATTTTGCTCTGTGAGAAAACTCTTCTTGCTGTGCTCAACACTGTGTGTTGCTCAGCAGAGGACAGACAGCCTGACAACAATTTGGCTGCTGAAACTTCTAAAAATAAAAGCCATCCTTTTTTCTTTTCCTATCTAAAGAAACATTGCAGCATCACACCTTACTCCCAGCCCAAACTGTCAAACCTTTCAGATCGAGGGGCTGTGCACGACGCTGCACTCCAAGATTATGTCATTTTGGTTTTCTGCAGTGTTTTATTCCAAAAACAGGGTATCTTCTCAGGTCTTGGCAGAGAAAAGAGGGAAGCAAAAGTCGGAGGGTGGATTCAAGCACTTGCTGTTGGTTGGGGCTGCCCAGACAGGAGCATTTGGGGAGCTCTTCTGGAATTACCTGCCCAAATGGGGAGGTGGGGCTGGAGTTCATGCCTCTATTCTTTGGTGTGGTTGATGGTTCCTGTTGGTTTGTGCTGGACTGGTTTAAACTGGGAGCTCCACTATACAGCATCAGCCCTTATTGCAGCTGCATGGGGTTCACAGCACCAACACTGAGTCACAGCCCTGGGGCTGAGCTGGCAGACAGAGCTGAAGCTCCTGCTGGTCATTTCTTAAAAACCAGAAGGCTTCAGAGTGTGACTGGAGGAAGAACAGAATTTTTAATTTAGGGCATGAACAATAGTTTAGTAATAATAATAATAGATTCATTTAATGTGAGTGTGAGTACATGTTGCTTTAGCTTACAGATGTTTTGAAGGAGCTCTTACCCTCTTTCCCGAGAGAAACTTGGCACCACTGAGTATCTGTCAGGGGTTGATGGCTCTGCTGGCTTTGGGGATCTGCAGAGGTGTCACCCCTGCATTTTGACATGCCTATCCATCCATGCTGTAGGAAAAAAAGGTGTCCAGCCCATCCTGGACAGACCAGCCAGCCCATTCATCTCCAGGTCTCAGCCCACCAGCTTTGCTTTGAGCACTTCTTTGCTCTCAGTTTTACCCATCTCCCACATTTTCACTCAGATTGTACTTCCTTGGCTGTTTGTGTTCCACAGGACAGCACTAGAGGATTTACCTGTCCATCACATCCACTGTTCCTTCTTGCTTCACTAGATCAAACACCTTGGCATCATTTCCCAGTAAAACTATGTTGGCTGGTTTTTATTTTTTTTTAATTATTTTTTTTTAACTTTTGATGTTATTTTCCTCTAGATGTTTACAAATGGATTGTTCAATAATATGTTCCCAAATTTTTCAAGCAACTGAAACCAGTCTGGCTGATCTGTACCTCCCCAAACTCTTAATTTCTTTTATTTATTTTTCATATTTTTTTACAGATAGTCTTCTGCACTTCCCCAGGATTCCCCAAGCTTTCAAAATTTGTCACAAACTGCTGCTAATTGTTCAGAGATTGCTTACATTTTTGTCCTAGTTCAGCAGGAGACACCGGTTATCACTGTGTGGGGGTGATCAAGGCTGTGTATTCTACACCCTCTATTCATTCCCCAAAAACAATGGACCATTTGCAGCAGCTGCCCAGGGAATCGTTAGCACCTTCACACCCAGCCTGATGGTACGTGGGTGCTAATGGGCCATCAACAGTTCAGCAATACCCCATGACTCACAGGGTTAATCACCCACTGTGTGAGTCCCCGCCCTGGGGGAGGGACTGGGTGCTCCCTGAGGGTACATAAACGGGGCTCAGAAGGTCTTGAGCCCTTTCATCGGATCCAGAGGAGCAGCAGGACCTCAACAGGAGGAAACCACCACTCTTGACTGGACTGTGACCATCACTCCTGACCAGACCACAGCCATCAGCTGCACCAACAGGTTCTTCACTTCTTCTTGCTTAGGACTTGGGGGAACCACGTGGGTCTCAGCACCAGGGCTAACAAACCCCTTCGGGCTTGTGCCCCAGGACACTGGGTTATACTGTTGGGTTCTGGTGAGGTGGAAGCAGTTTTCTCTCTTTGTGTTAGTGAATTTATGATAATATCTTTCATTAAATTGTAACTCTGACTTAAAATCTCTCTTGCGGTGGGCCCATTTCTCCTGCCGGTTTACCTCTAAACCAGCACAATTTTCCAGGGTGATTTTTCTTGACTCTGACTATTCATATGCATTGAACTTATCTCAGCCTGCTTCCTTCCAGACACTGACATCAGTCCTATCCCCTGGCTGTTGGTAATTGCTCTAGACACTGGTTACATCCTTGTACTGTGCAATCATGGTTAGGAAGTTACTGTTTACATCTCTGTATAATCACTTTAGTTCTTTTTTCCATCACAAAATGCAAATGCTGACTCTTTTTTTTCTCTTCTGTGCACTCCCAGTGCATTTCTGGAACTTCTTTTGTTGCTTTTTATGCCCCTTGCTGGCTATAACTCTCTCTGCTCCTTACCCTTTCTTGTTCTACCCACATGCATTTGAGCTTTCCCTTTACACTCATCCTTATACCCTCATTCCCATTTTTATAGGATTCCTTTTTGATTTTCAGAACACTAAAGTGCTCCTGATGCAGAAATATTGGTCTTTTACTGTTGTCCTGTGGTTCCTCTACAGCAGGATGTTTAGCTGCTGTACACCTCATATATTCTGTTTTAGCAACTTCCCCCAGTCCCATACTTCTGATTTTCTCCTTAGTATGCTCTCCTGAGAAACTGCTGCTGGTGGTAAAGCATCCCCACGAGTTTGTTCTGTTCATGTTTGTGCAGCCACATGTCTTTTTTGGGATTCTCTCTCTCTTTTAATGTCAGAATCAATGAGCCCTGCTGTTTGTGATTGCTCTGCCCCACAGGATGCCCAACTGATCCTTCCATGGTGGTCAGAGTCAAGAGTGGAAGAGCTATCCCTGCCCTGCCACCCCAGAACAGCACTTTGGAAAAGAAGAAGTATCCAGAGAACTTTCTGAATGATCTTTGGGTAGGCTGTGCCCTCCTACCTTTGTTTGTGTAATGGAATGTCAAAATGAGATTGTTTAGACATGAAAAGTTGCTGTTTATTCAGCCAAATGCTTGCTGAATGGAACCTTAACTTGAGACTAATTGCAGATAAAACAAAGCTATATTTTTGATGAATAAATTGTTCTTCTTTCAAATGTGCTCAATTTGAGCTTTAGTGCTATGATAAATCTTCACCAACTTCTCTTCCTGAGAGAAGCAGCAGCAGGGAGGGAACGTGCCCAGCCTCGGTGTGGGACAGATGGTCCACACAGTGATCCTACAGGGAAGCAGAGCCACCTTCCTGCCAGTGGGAGTGATGAGGACCTGCCAGGTCTGAGCGTGGCACGTTCCCTGCTCAGCCCTAATGTGTAATGAGGGGTGGGTGAAATAGTGGGTATCACCTAGAGGAAATGTACTCAAATGCCACACTTGCTCTTAGGCTGAGTCAGTCTGTCCACCCATCCCTTCATCCGTCCATCCATCCATCCACATATTGGGTTTGTGTGGCAAAGTTTTGGTTGTGGTGGAGGGGCTACAGAAGTGGTTGCTGTAAGAAGCTGCTGGAAGCTTCATCCATGTCCAATGGAGCCAATGCCAGCTGGCTCCAAGTCAGACGCACCACTGTGACCATTGATGACAGTGGTAACAGAACTTTTGACCCTGTGGGGGACCCACACTGGAGCAGCCTGTTCCTGAAGGAGTGGCCCCGTGGTAGGGATGCCACACTGGAGCAGGGGAGGAGTGTGAGGAGTCCTTCTCTGGGGAGCAGGAAATACCAGAGACAACGTGTGATGGGGACCACAACCCCGTTCCCCACCCCCCTCTGCTGCTGGGGGAGGAACAGAGGGAGAAATGAGAAGTGGAGTCCAGAAGAAGGAAGGAGTGGAGGGAAGGTGTTTTGAGATTTGAGTTTATTTCTTATTACCCTACTCTGATTTGATTGGTAATAAATTAAACTCTTTTCCCGAATTGAGTCTGTTTTGCGTGTGACAGTAATGGGTGAGTGATCTCTCTCTACCCTTATCTTGATCCACAAAACTTTTGTTGTACTTCCTTTCCCCTGTCCAGCTGAGGAGGGCAGTGGTGAAGCAGCTTTGGTGGGCACCTGGTGTTCAGCTGAAGCCAATCCACAACACTCTGCTACCTGTTACAGTGTGAAATGGAAAAAGGGACTATATATCCTGTAAAACCCTTAGAGAGTCAAAGAGGCAGAGGAGTACCATCCAAAGCACATCTGAAAGTGCTGCAGTAGCAGCCCCATGCAGCAGCCAGGGAAAGGTCAATGCAGAGACTGAGATGGGGACAAGGACTTAGCCATGGGCTGGAAGATGGAAGGAAGCCAGAAGCGGCAATCAGACAGATGCAGCAGAAGTCGATTTCCTGTCCCAAAATGTGAAGCCATGTTCTGCATTATTTTGTGCAAATTTTTCTGCAGTTTTGTGGCTTCTGCAATCAATACTTAATGAACACATGAGCAAACATAATTGCAGTAGCCCACCCACTACAAACACCAGTCACCACTAGTCTGGTCATGTACTCAGACTGTCCTGGTGGGAAGGTTGTTCCAGCACAGCCTTTTTCGTTCTGTGTCGTTGTTTGTTCTCTCCATCATCTGAGACCATTGAATCAAGGCTGGGAAGCACCAGTCAGTCCCCATCGGGATCGCACCAACCCAGAGGGATGGAGGGACTCTGCTCTGTTGGGAGAGGCTCCAATGCCCATCTGCAATTGCATGCTATCCTGCCTCTCACATCTCTCCACGGTCTGCGAGGAGAGTGGGCTCTGCCCTTTGCCACAGTCAGGGCAACGTGAGATCCGGGGCCATAGGCATAGACCTGTTTGGGGACAACTATTGCTTGTGCCACCAAGGAGGGCAGGGCTGGTTGGTGACCTGGCGGGCTGCGAGGGCTGCCCAGTCCTGCCCTTGGAACCGCCGTGGCTCAGGGGGGCACATGTCACATATGTGACCTCAAAAGGGAAACGCTAAGCTGCTCTGCTTTGGGAGAAGCTTAGCACTTAAAGCTGATTTCAACAGCTTTTGCCTAAAGTTTTAAGACCCGTCACTAATCAGCAGCTGGTTTATGACTGTTGTAAAAGATCAAAAAAAAATAAAGAAATCTCCCAGAGTTGGAGGGGAGAACTTCCCAGCGCTCCCATCCATCACCCACCATGCCGACATTTACGAGTGCAGGGAGCCATAAATCCACGTGGGGCCGACACTGGCCCAGGACTCTGCGATGAAGGGGAAGTGTTGTGTCTGAATCTGAGTCCTGCCCTGGGAGAAACTTACACTAATGCTTTGCGTGGTGAGACAGACGCATCCAAGCCCTGGGACATTAATCTCCAGATTTTGCAGGCTCTCCTGCTCACTCCTGCAGCAGCCTCACACTCCTGACGGGTCATTTAATGCTCCCGAGACTCCTTTGGGCAGATCTGGGTGTTTTGTTGGGAGGGGGAGCAGGAGGCAGCACATTTTTCTGTGATTTTGGTTACCTTCCTGCCTCCTTTGATTTATGGAGTCGTTCTGGTGCAAACTGCATCCCTCCTCAGACTTGGAACTGAGTGGAGGAATTGGGTCCAGGATGGTCCTTGGTACATAACTGCTTGTGTCCTAGACAAAGCTGCTCTGCTCTAGATTCTGGGATGTTCTGGGCCATGAATAAAAGCATCTTCAAGGGATGGCTGTGGTCTGAAGTGTCTCTTTTAAGTGCTTTTGCAGACAGCAGGTGCAGACACTGCTGCTATAGGAACCTGCTGGGGAAGACTCCCATCTCTGTGCTCCAGACTTGCAGAAAAATTGCAGCCCAAGGGGACAATGTTGTGGGCAGCACAGTGGTGTCCTGGTTCCTGTCTTTGGGCATAGCTGGGACCTTCTGGGGCAGTGGGAGTTGAACTGCAGCAAGGGAGTGGAGGAACTAGAGTGATCTCGTTCAGACCCTGGTGCTGGAGATGTCTGTGGATCTCCTCAGCCTGGTACAACCCTGAGCTGAGCCTGCTGCCGGCAGAGACCAGAGCCAGCCATCTCCCCTGCTGCTGACAGGCATCCTGGACACCCTGTATGTACATCAGCCTTGCTGCATGGTGCTTATCACCCTCCCTGACCAAACCTCCCCTCCTCAGAGCAGCATCATGGTCCTTTCCATGTCGGCCAGGGAGCAAGAATGAACACAGGGCAGCTGCAGTGAGGGGAGGCCACGGGAATGGCTCCATTCCCATCCTGGTGAGCACAAGCAGAAAAAGGTGCCTGTGTAAGCCAGTGACTTGTGCCAAGGATGCCTTGGTCACCATCAGGGCAATGTGCTCACTCATCCACCAGTCCTCCAGCAGCCCTGTTTCCAGGGTAAGACCTCACTTCATTGCCTTGTAAAATATTTTCTTTGCAAACCCAAGGAAACCATGTGTCTGTGTACAGGGGGAGAGGCCTGAGGTGTCCCCAGCTGCCACCTTACTCCACTTACACATAAATTGACATCTTGTAGGAGTGCTGTCGAGAATACTGAGTAATTATAGCCTGCACTGAATCACAGAGGAATGTGGGCACAGTGTCTCTCTTACAAATCATCACAAAGGCCCTACAGATTAAACCCTTCTTCCCCCCCCATAAAGGGTTGCATTTGTGCTGTAAACAGTAAAAATAGCAAGTGCTGTTATTAACAAGGATGTGCCACAACTGCTGACTCCGATGCACAACACATCTCCATATGGCCATTACGGTTGAAAGACAAAAAAATATTTTATGTTTCTCACAGTTATTGTTCATGAAATGTTTATGAAAATGCATAATGACTGCGTATGATGAGCACTTTTTTCAATAAAGGGAGTGAGATGAGAACCCATGTGAATTTCCAATCCAAATAAGAAAGACCATTAAATTAATAGTTTAATTATATAATAAATTTTAAAACATTTTCTAGAATACATTTTATTTTTACTTACCCTGATAACATGCTTAGCTGCAACTCTTTCTGGGATTCATATAATAAACCCACAGCAATGGTGATGCTTCCCTGAATCTCAGTTTCCATTTTCATTTCCCCTCTGGGAGGTACTGAGACTGCGGGTCCTGCTGCTGTGCAGTCCCACAGCACCAGGGCTGGGACTTCATGCACAGACAGGCTCTGAGCAGGGCTCTAAATCACTTATCTCGGAAACACTGAATGCATTACAGTGCCAATCTCTGTCCAACAGGACCTGTGTGGGTTTGTTCTCCCACTCACACACTCTCAGGTGCCTTCCTGCCAGCTCAGGGTCCTGTGCAAGTGAGAGTCAACAGTGCATCTTTCCAATCAAGCTATTGCTGTTAATTACCTTCACTTTGTCACTGACTCTGTCCAACTTTGTGCCTAGTCCAGTACCATGTGTGGCCGTACCCAGCTCTGAATGGGTGACTGGATCCTCCAGCTGAGGATGGCATCCCCACTTTGGCACAGGTGTTGACAAACTGGGAGATGAACAGAAAAGAGCTGCAGGAAGGGCAGAGTGGCTGGAAGAGCTGCCTTACCCTGGGCAGTGAGGGGCAGGTGCACCAGGTGACCTGCCTGCAGTGCAGGAGTCCTCAGTTTTGGAGAACAGTGCTGGTGAGAGACAGGTATTTGGGTGAGAGCAGCACATAGAGAAGAGCTTGTGGTAGAAAGAGTCACTAGGATGAGTCAGACCAGAAATAAAAAACGTGCATGGACAGCTCAATTAAGGATCTATCAGATCTGGTGTCGCTGACAATCTCCTACCAGGGGGTTGTCAGGTAGCCTTGGGTCTCTTCCTGGCTGCATCAGAGCCTTGAGGTCAGTGGAGAGAGAGGCTGAGAGATGGTCTGAGCTAAATCCTGCAGAGGTGTGTGGGGGCTGCTCGGCCCATGGTCCTTACTCCACATCCCCTTCCCTTGCACGTGTGTACTCATCCCCTTGAAGCCACATGCCCCTGTGCACCTTCAGTTCCTCCTCCACATCCCTCATGGTGCCCACTTACCCAAAATACAAGTGCTTACCCCATGGCCCCATGGGATAAAACTCTCTTGGAATGGGCCATGTAACAGTTTTGGGAACAGAGCCTGGTGTCCCATCACTGTCTTCTGGTGGCTGGGCTCCAGGCTTAGCCTGTGCACATCACTTTGGAAAAGGAGCAGTTTCTCTCCAAATTCATGATGGAAACCAGCAACTGAGGTATTTTCCATTCTGTTTTCTGGCTGTACTATCAGTGGAAATGTCCCTGCATGCAGTTAACATGTCAGGGATGGAGATTTGAGGCTTGTGTTCCTCAGCAAATCTGCTGAACCCTCTCTGAAACACAGCTGTGCCAGTAATAACCAATGCCCCATTAACAGCAGCAGGGCCTTGCAGCAGCTTCTGAGATGCATCATGCAATTAGCAGAAACTTTTGTAAACTATAAATATAAAATTAGATTCTGTCTAATGAATTACAGTGGTGGAGGGGTTGTGTGTGCACAGTTCTCAGGCAGAAACGCCTCCCTGGCTGAGAGCAGCACATTCCAGCAGTGTCTCAGCATTTATGTCCCACTTAGTATTCCACTTGCAAAAAGGTGTTTTATTAAATGACAATTTGAAACTTAATTGTATTAATTTTCCATTTATTGCATATCTAATTCTAATTGAACTCACTGGCAACTCACTTCCCTACCTGCACATTGAAATAATCTCAACAGTGATGTACTTGCAAACACAACGGTGGATGGAGTCACAGGCTTGTCATCTGCCTGCCACCCACTCACACTGGTGCTGAATATTCACCCTTTGCACCCAAAGGATGGGGCCAAGGCTTTTGCAATGCAGATGCTGGTGCTCTCCAGTGTTCCCATCCAGTCAGGGCTCTTGGCTTGACCTTGATTCTTGGCTCTTGGTGCTTGGCTCTTGATCTTCTATTTGTTGAAACCTTGTTGGAGGAAGCTCATGACTCAGGCCAGGCATGCCAGGCTTGAGTGTCATAAAGTCATAAAGTCTCAGCCTCAGCAGGTGTGAGTCACTGGAAATTGATGTCCATGGCATGATTCCTGCACCAGGGATGTTTGAGCCTCTAAAGGAACAGGATTGCTCTCCTCTTGCTTGGAAGTAAGAAGTACCTCTGTCCAGGACCTTTTTTGTGCCCCTGGATTTCTCTTCTGTGCTCTGACATGGGGCTGTAGCTCTTTGTCCGTGGCCACTGCTGGTCCTGAGACATCTTTCAGGCCCTCCTGCCCTAGTGGTACCTCTGTGTGTCCAAGCACTGAGATGCACAGGGGTTGGACAGATGGGGACACACCCTCAGGGGCGTACAGAAGGGTGGGATGAACTGTGAAGACTCAGTGAAGCGACCACAACTCATCTGTCGTCATACACAGCCACTGCTGCCCTCCTTGGTGGGTACTTCTGTCCCACCTGCCGCTGACGAGTTCTTGTCATCAGGAGCTGTACTAGGTCAGCAGCCCTGCCTGGTGAATTGAACACTCTGGGACGAGGATCCATGATGTGTGAGGATCTACGATGCAGCTGAAATTCCCTCCTGTCAGCATAAGAATGAGACCAGATGTTTCTCCAAACAGCCTTTGACATATGGGAGATGCTATGCAGTCCCAGCCCTTCAAAACCCTCATGTCCCCTGATGCTGGCTCCAGAGGAAATTTCTTCATCACCAGCTGTGATCTCCAGCTTCTTCATCCCTAACCCACCAGGGGTTCCTCCACATACTCCTGTGACTGAAGAAAGGAGAGGTTTCCAGGAAGAACTATTTGCAGATGTCAAACAAGGATGTTGCTGATCCCATTAGAATCACGATGGGCTATTCTCAGTGCTCTGCTGCTCTGGACCCTCCCCAGCCCCAAATCTGTGTCCTCCTAATGAAAAAACAAAGTGCATCTCACTCAGGAATACTCACAGTCTTGTTCCCACTCATGGAGAAGCTTCTCCATCTACACTAGGCATGAGAGGAGGTTTGGGCAGATCCCCAATCTCAGTTTCCTTGATGGGCAGGGTGGTGGTGGGAATCTGCAGGGAAGGTGGGAACTGTCTAGTGGCCAGCATTGAGGTGGTGGTCCTTCCTATCAAAGGGGCATGGGCACCCTTGGCTGGGGGCTGTGGGATAACAACCTGAGTGTAGAAGAGGCACATGCATTGCCTGGCAGGCCTCTGGGGTTCATGGCTGGGTACCCTGTGCCGTATGGACTGGGAATGGCTGCAGGAGCTGGGCAATGTCCTTGCCTCAGGAATTGCCACAGGAGCTGGGAAATGTCCTTGCCCCAGGCACTGGTGCCTGTTCTCCTGCTGCACCCCAGCTCAGTGTCTCTGCTGACAGAGGTTGTTGCTTTTATAGGCACTACAGCAGCCATTGTTTTATTTGAATGGAGGCTTCTTACGGTTTAATATCATTAAATACAGATGCAACTTGTGTTCCTAAAGCCATAATGCCCCTTCCTGTTACTGCCTCACAATTAACTGGGCTATAAAGCTTTCAAACATATTGCAGGCACTAATTCAACTGGATGGTGAAGAAACACAGTTTTATTCGGCAATTACAGTACTTGGAATGCCTTCCATGGTACCTTCCCAATAGAAACAGGGACTGCCAGGCTGTGCCACTGAGAAAGGTCCAAAGGTGGCATCCAAACAGCCCTGTCTCCAGGCTGCAGGGATGGTTTTATTTACATCTTAATAAAATGCTCTCCAGCAGTGATGAGAGCTCTGGGAACTGCGCAGATCAGGGCTGGGCCAGCTCCTTTGCTCTGAGCTACTGCCCAGCCACCCTCCATCACATTTCTGCTGCCTGTCTGCTCATCCTGGCACTCCCAGTTTATCTTCAGGTTTCTGGTCTGTGTCCCCCACACTCAGCCCACACCTGGTGGTTTATTCTCTGGAGAGCTGTGCAGAGAATCCCTCCATCCCCCTGCTCCTGCTGGACCCTGAGGGCCTGCAGATCGCTGGGCAGTGGAGTAGGGACATAGCAGCTCTGTGGGTCTTGGTCTCATGAGTCTCTGGTCCTTCAGCAGGGACCTGTCCTGGTCCCAGGGCACACTGAGAAGGGGGTGAAGAAATGTGCTGAGCTTGGTGGTCCTGGGCTGCCAGGGGAGTAAAGTAGCCTGGGGAAACTACGAGGGGCCCTGGGACCATTGCTATGATGGTTACCAGATAAGAGAGGGTCCTTATCACCTGAGGTATTTGCATGTTGCTCCAGAGACAGATCTCTCAGCGCCTTTGCTCCTGACATGGGAGACACAAGACATGACATGACACAGACCAGACGTGGACATGTGTCTGGGCAGGAGATGAGAGCAAGCATGAGTTTCTTCATCTCCACCAAATACAGGATTTTCTTTGGAGAACATCCTCCCACCCAAATGGCCATCTCTGCAGGCCCTTGGAAAGGTGAATCTAAACACTGCAAGCAAACATGCCACAAGAGATGGGTCTAGACAGGCACAAGAGAAGGCAAAAGCAGATGACTTTGTCCTTACAGCACATTCAAACTGACCTGCTTTGGGGCTGTGCTGAAGCCACGTGGCTTTGCTGATGATACTCTGCTGGAGCTGTCAGAGTGTGTCAGGCTGTGAGCTGATGGGACAGCTGGGACACAGGTACAGATTGGGGCTGGGTGCTCCTTCTGTAATGTCACAGCTACTGGTTCCAGTTGCATTCTGAGAAGCATCAGGAAAATGTTGCTTTTTGGTTCCCTGCAAGGTCAAGCAAGATACTGTCCACTGCCTGGGAAATTCCCTGGCTGGCAGAAACAATGCAAAGGAAAATGGACAGACCTGGGTGTGAACACTCACTGTGCTCTCATGGAGACTTTCCTGGAAGAGGCAGACATTCAGGCAGGGAGCTCTCAATATGGGGCAGGGGGCTAAATCCCCCCCATCACTAATTGACCCCATCTGTGACACCCCTCTCTTGGCAATGAGCTTGCTCAGGCACAGCTGAAAGCCTCTTCCTTCCTCTTCTGCAGAGATGTGTTTTCTGTAGTGATCAACTCCCCTGGGAACATAAATCCACTCCCACCATGGTGCTGACTGTGACTGCCTTTTGCTGCTGGTAGTCATGGGTGATGCAGGCAGCCTTGCTGGTAGAAGTGAGGGGACAGCCTGGCTGGGGAATATCTTTCTCCTCTCTTCTCAGCAAAGGGGTTATTTACTCAGTGTGCAGAAGGGAGGTGGGCACACCACACTACCAGCAGACTGTGCTTATGCCAGTTCAGCCCTCCCCATGGCCTCAGGTGGGAGCAGAGGCTTTTTGTACTTCTACAAACTCCCTGTGCTCTTGGGAGACTGGGTGAGAGCAGGACCCAGACAGCAGCTGGGGCCTGTGTAGCAATGTTTCCCTGTCCCAGGTTCAGGAACCCTCTGTACCTCAGGACAGCTTGCTTATGGGATGGGGTGGAGCCCGTTCAGAGGCTCCTTAATAAAGTTGTGCCAAAAGGTAGCAAATACTTGAATGTTCACAGGAGGCAGGTGTGGTGTCCTTGTCTCCAGCCTCCTGCATGGCTATTCCTACTACAGTGCTTTGCCATCCTGCATAAAATAATGTCTCATATGAGGTGATTCAAGGAAGGGGTGAAAGAATTGCTTTCATGTCACGTGTATTACCTCTGTCAGTGCAGGACACAGGGCATGATCTCAGACAGGTGTCTCTCAGGCACAAGAGTTGCTTTAGCCTGTCTGCAGTGTGGGAGACCTGGTGACATGGGATGTGAATTCTCAGCAGAGCTGGAAGGCAAAACATTCAGTGCTGAGGGAAAAACACCCTGGATGAGTCTTTGCCCTCGAGAGGTTTTTCTGGTCATCCCTGGAGGTCAGACATAGCAACCAGGTGGTGTGGTCAGGAGCAGCCAGAGGGTTGGGAACAACTGCTGGTACCAGTATGGTCCTGCAGCCCTACAGGTTCTGCAGCCAGGAAGATAGGAGGAGGGGTTTTGATTTGGGGATTTCTTTGGAGTTAATAACCACATTTATGAAAGAATTTGGAATCAGATGCTCCCTCTTGACCATACTAGTTTACAGAGCCCAGACTGGGTGCAAAAGCAGACAATATTCATATTCCTTTTTACTTCTTTCCCCATTTTGGAAATGGAGAAAATATGTTAAGTCTTGAAGGAAATGTTTTTATTTCTGCTCTAATAGCAGATCTTGGTATCCCTGTTTATTCTTGATATGACTGCTGCTTTCATGGTATTACCTTCAAGAAACAGCTTCTCATTTATACTTTCCTCTCTGGGGAGGAAGATCATATCCCTCACAAATGGGAAAACTAATTAGACAAGTAATTCAACAGTTGCATGATAGGTCAGATACTGGAAATAAATGCAGGAAATAAATAAATACAGGTTAATGCATTATTATAACCACGGTTTTTGTTCTTTTAGTGAATAGTAATGAAAATGCTTTGCATTAAGAAAAGCTATTCCGAGCTGGTGAGGAAAACGAGCTGCAGGCAAACAGAATGCTCTGCCACAGCCTGCACGCAGCTGGGAGCCTCCCAGAGCCTCCTGGTGCAGGATGGAGGACACCATTGCAAGGGACCCAGGTGGGGGCAGCAAAGCTTGCTTGAGAATAGACATGGAATCATGGAATCATAGAATCGTTTAGGCTGGAAAAGCCCTCTAAGATCATCAAGTCCAACAATTAACCCATGACCACTATGCTCACCACTAACCCATGTCCCCAAATGCTACATCAACATGGCTTTTAAGTTCCTCCAGGGATGGTGACTCTACCACTGCCCTGTTCTAACACCTGACCACCCTTTTAGTAAAGAAGTTTCCCTAATATCCAACCTAGCACAATTTAACCCCTGACTCAACTTGAGGCTGTTTCTTCTTGTTCTGTCCTTGTTTCCTGGGAGCAGAGCCTGACCCCCTGCCTGGCTGCCCCCTCCTGTCAGGGAGTTGTAGAGAGCGAGAAGGTCCCCCCTTGAGCCTCCTTTCCTCCAGGTTGAGGCCCCCAGCTCCATCAACAGCTCCTCACCAGACTTGTGCTCTAGACCCTTCCCCAGGTCTGTGTCCCTTTTCTGGACATGTGAGCAGCACCACCAACATGAGCAACGCAGATGAGCAAGTGGATATTCCCCTTCCCCAAACATTTACAAAGGGTGCAGCTGATCCATAGGGACCAAAAAGCAAAGCCCCACTTCACCAGTGATAAGCCTACTGGAGATCTCTTGTACCATCTCCTGGGTTTAGACACATTCCAGGCAAGGTGCCTTCAATCAGCACCTCTGGGGATTGTGTCCCACAGCTCTACATCCTAAAGGGTGCACTGGCACCTCATTACTTGCCTATAAATCCTCTTTCCTCGAATGTGCCTGCCTGATAGTGGGCCGAGAAGGCTTGTGAAGCTGGTGGGGTGTTCAGAGGCTCATTAGTGGGTTTGTGCTGCCTGTGATCCTTTGGTGAAAGCCCAGTGTAACCCCAGGGGATGCTCATCTCGACAAGTCCCCTCACAGCCCCGAGTCCAAGGGGCAGAAGGAGGAGCAGCATCTCCTGCAACAGCATCCTGTGGGTGGGAAGGAAAGATGTGCCTTCATGTCAGCTTCACAGGTGGAGCAAGAGTGGTGGGGCCAGTGAAGCAGCACTTATATAGTTATTTACTTCTTGCAAATGACCTACAGCCTAAGAATTATTCCCAGGAATGACTCCAAGTAACAAACTCATTTGAGAAAGCCACGATCTGCTCACGGCTAATTCAGGAACTGAGAAGAGGGCTGGGGCATGTGATAAATTATTCGCAGGGTGCCAAGGGGGTGCATGAGGCCTATGGGGCAGGAATTTGATGCATCCATAGCTTGGACTTTGCAGCTTCAGGTGGGATGCAGCTGAACTGGCCCCAGGTCTGGGAGAAAATCCTTGTCCTTGTTCTCGAAATGGGGAGAAGTAAGTGGAGTACTGACCTTTTAAATCTCAGTTGCAGGCAGCGAGGTACCCGTGGAGGTGCCCATGCATCAGCATACAATTATTGTGCAGTGAGGAGAACAGACAAGTGCCCCTGAACTGGGAAAAACCCTGACACCAGTCCAAGAGAGTCTGAGCAAACACCTGAGAGAGCAGCTTGTACAGCATGTTAGTGTGCCATGTTTTGAGCACATTTTGGTATTGCTGGTGGTGTACCTGTGACCCACCTGGCCAGGATAATTGTTGATACTGAATTGTCTAAATACAGCTTGAGACCTACATGAGAAGCAGAAGGAGTGAGAAAAGGGGACAGTGCAGGATGACAAAGTTGAGATTGACAATTGACAGTGATGCTGAAGATTGTAGTCAAACAGGACTGGAGCAAGAAAGGAGTAGGAGGAATGTGTAGGGGAGGTGAAATGGCCAAGATTTTTGACTTGTTCCATAAACCTGACCCTGAGAACCACAGTCACAGGCAGGGAGATTGCTCAGAATGGCCATTTTGAGGAAACTGGGGGGAAATCCTAATCGTTCCAAGATCTGCCACAGGCCTTTTCTGCTCGCAGTGTCAAAAGCTTTGGTGAGGTCAATGAAAGTTACATAGAGTCCTTTATTCTGTTCCCTGCACTTCTCTTGCAGTTGTCTGAAAACAAATACCATGACTGCGTACTCCTGTTGGCTCTGAAACCACACTGGCTTTCAGGTAGAAGTTCTTCTGTGATAGTGGGTACTAATCTGTTCAGAAGTATTCTTGCAAGGATTTTACCAGCAATGGAGAGCAAAGTGATACCTCGATCTCTACCAACCTGCACCTCAGGAAGTCTTCCATCATCCCCACATCACCATAGGCGAATCAGAGCTTAAGTCATCCAGCAGTTCAGTTATCTGGGAAGCATCATTTCCTCAGATGGTAAGACTGACAGAGAGATAGACAACAGGTTAGCAAAGGCATATGGAGCTTTTGGAAAACCCCATTAGAGAGTCTGGCGCAATAAACACCTGAAGAAAAGTACAAAGATTAGTGTCTACAGAGCCATTGTACTGTCTACTCTTCTATATGGGTCTGAATCATGCGTCATCTACCGCCACCACCTGCGACTCCTCAAGCGCTTCCATCAGTGCTGCCTCTGTACAATCCTAAACATCCACTGGTCTGATTACGTGACTAGTGTGTCTGTCCTTGAGCAGGTAGAGATCACCA